>PVHX01011874.1:0-62020 GCA_004024805.1 Geosciurus inauris
TTTGCGGGGTCCATGTGAGTGAAATGTTTTTTCCCACCCTTTCACTTTCAGTCTGTGGATGTCTTTTCCTGTGAGATGAGTCTCTTGAAGACAGCATATTGTTGGGTCTTGTTTTTTAATCCAGTCTGTCAGTCTATGTCTTTTAATTGGTGCATTTAGGCCATTTACATTCAGGGTTATTATTGAAATATGATTTGTACTTCCGGTCATTTTGGTTTCTTTTTGGTTTAACCTAGAGTTGTTTTCTCTTTTGAATGGTCTTTCCTCTAGTGTAGTTTCTCTCTTTGTAAATTTCCATTGTTGGTTATCATTTCCTCCTCATGGAATATTTTGCCAAGAATGCTGTGTAGTACAGGCTTTCTTGCTGTAAATTCTTTTATCTTTTGTTTATCATGGAAGGTTTTTATTTCATCATCAAATCTGAAGCTCAATTTTGCTGGATATAGGATTCTTTTTGGCAGCAATTTTCTTTCAGAGCTTGGAATATGTTGTTCCATGATCTCTTGGCTTTTAGGGTCTGGGTTGAAAAATCTGCTGAGATACGAATTGGTCTCCCCTTGTATGTAATCTGGTTCCTCTCTCTCACGGCCTTTGAAATTCTATCCTTATTCTGTATGTTGGGCATTTTCATTATAATATGCCTTGGTGTAGATCTGTTGAAATTTTGTACGTTTGATGTCCTGTAAGCCTCTTGTATTTATTTTCCACTTCATTTTTCATATTTGGGAAATTTTCTGATGTTATTTCATTAAAGAGATTGTGCATTCCTTTGGTTTGAAATGCTGTGCCTTCTTCTATCACAATAAATCTTAGATTTGGTCTTTTGATTCTGTCTCATATTTCTTGTATGTTCTGTTCATGATTTTTTTTTACCATCTTCACTGTATGGTCAAGTTTATTTTCAAGATTGTATATCTTGTCTTCATTATACGAGGTTCTGTCTTCCAGGTGATTTAGTCTACTGGTGATGCTTTCTATTGAGATTTTTATTTGGTTGATTGTTTCCTTCATTTCAAGAATTTCTGATTTTTCTTTTCATGATCTCTAGCTCTTTCTTAATCTTTTGCTACTTGTAATTGCTCTCTTATCTCTTTGTTAGAATGATCAATGGTCACCTTTATTTGCTCACCTATTTCTTTGTTGGATTGATCAATTTTTGCCTGTAATTGTTCACTTATGTCATTCTTTAGTCTGCTGATCATTTTAATTATGTACATTCTGAATTCTTTCTCTGACATTTCATCAACTGAGTTGTCAATGGGTTCTGTTACAGTGGTATCAAGGTTTATTTGGGGCACTTTCTTCCCTTTTTTTTTTTCATGTTGATTGTGTATCTTCCTTTCTTGAAAAACCGATCTGAGGTATTGTGGCTTCTATCCTATAATCTTGTATTGACACTCCAGAATACCTATGTCTTACCTTGGAGCTACTTCTGTTCCCCTAGTGTCCCCAGATGGGCACTACTGCCACTAAAGTTGGTGGCAAAGGTAGTGGATGTACCTCTAGAGGGCGGTGGGAGTGGCCTTGGCAGGGCTCCTGAGGTGGCCCCTGAGGGCTCTTTTGCCCCTCTCTTGTGCTCCTGCTGGTGAACAGGAACTTTGGGTGGAACTGGAGGCGGGCCCAGGTCTCACTTAGGCAGGGTCACAAGCAGGAGAGTCTGTGTGGGACCCTTACAGTGAGTGTTAGCTCCCCTGGGGCTGGAAGCTAGCAGGCTCTGGTCTGCCTTCAGCTGAGCACCCCTGGCATTCCCTAAGGGCGGTTTTGGGCCTTCTGTCTTGCCTGTCCACAGGAACTCTGGAGCAGACCTGGGGTGGGCCCAGAGTGCACTTGAGTGGGGCCTCTTCTGGCTGGAATCTCTGCAGGAGACTCTTACCATGGCTGTGCCTTCCTCTTTGGCTGGTAGCTATCAGTGTCTGGTCAACCCTTGGTTGGACACCTGTGGAGTTTCCTGAGGGTGGATTTGGGCCCTCTGAGGCTCCTGCCCATCTGCAGGAACTCTGGAGTGGAACTGAAAAGTCATTTTTATTATATCCCAAGGGTACATTCTGTTGTTAACCTTGATCATCTGAATGAGATATTTTCTCTTCTATACAGTTATCCTTTCCACCTTTCCAGGTAGTACTCTTTAGATAGGAGTCACTAGACAGCCTAATTTAAGAAGCAGGGAGTTATTCTCTTCTTCCTTGAGAAAAGATTATGGACATAAATTATATGCAATTCTTCTCATGGGATATTTGTTTATTGCCTCATTAATTTATATAGTCAATCATTTATATCTGTACAGACTCATGAGTATTTGTTTTATGCTTTTGTATCACAATATTAACATTATTTCCTTGCTCAAATTATTCCACTGCTGGCCATTGGGGGCTCCTTCATCTGAATCCTGGGTGCCTTTACTTACTTCCATCATTGGTGTCTGTGCTTCTGTTTGTTGGCTTTGATTTTTTAGTACTTCCTTTTTCTGATGCATGTTAAGTTGCTCTAGTCTCATCCTCTATATTTTCAGCCCCAGCCCTAGAATCAGCCACTTCTCTAAGGAACCCTTATGCCTATCTTTGGAGAATAGTGTTATAAATTAAGATCTGGGTGCTAGGTGCAAATTTACTTTTAAGTGGCAATTGAGATATAGTAGGAAGCACACCTATATTGGGTTCAAATCTGCAATGAGAAGATAGATATTCAAAGCTTAGTTCTAATGTTTTCTAGCGGTATGATCCTGACTCTTAGTTTCCTATAGTATAGCAGTACTAATAACTAACCTGTAGAACAGGGTTTGTAAGTCTTGGCTCTGTGGGCCTTTGTGCCAGTAACTTTTTTTTAAAACAAGACTTTGTTTTATTGTAAGGGTGTTAAGAATGTATAATAGAATTTCTAAACTACATGTTGGAATTTCTATTGACTGTCTTTTATTTTTTATAAGAGCATTATAATTATATATAGCATTTGGGTTCATTTTGACAAAATCATACATGTAAGGAATTTAATTTCAATTCCTATCTCCCTCCAACCCCTGGTTTTCCTCTCCTCCTCCCTCCCCCATTTTTTCTTCTCTAGTCTAAGAACCTTCCTTTTTTTCTGCATATACATAAAGGTGAAATTCTCTTTGATATCTTTATATGTGAATATATTGTGATTTTGTTAAATTCATTACATTTTACTTGCCTTTCTCTTCCTTCCTCCCTTCTTCTCATTCTCCTTCTGTTCTACTGATCTTCCCTATATCTCCATAATATCCTATCCCCTCCCTAACTACCTTCATTCCCTTATTTTGCTCTAGCTTCCACACGTTAAAGAAAACATCTGGCCTTTGAGTTTCTGAGTCTGGCTTATCTATTTCACTTAGTATGATTTTCTCCATTTCCATTCATTTACCGGCAAATACCACTATTTCTTTCTTCTCTATGGCTGAGTAAAACTCTATTGTGTATACTTACCACATTTCTTAATCCATGCATCTCTTGACAGCATCTAGATTGATTCCATAATTTATCTATTGTGAATTGTGCTGCTGTAGACATTGAAGTAGCTGTATCACTATAGAATGCTGATTTTAGATCTTTTTGACTGAGGATTGGGATAACTGGGTCATATGGTGAGTCCATTCCTAGTTCTTTGAGGTATCTCCACACTGCTTTCCACAGTAGGTATACAAATTTGCAGTCCTATCAGCAATGCATCAGTGAACCTTTTCCCCTTCATCCTCCAACATTTATTATTATTTGTGGTCTTTGTAATTGCCATTCTGACTGGAGAGAGATGAAATCTTAGTGTAGTTTTGATTCGCATTTCCCTAATTGCTAGAGATGCTGAACATTTTTTCATATATTTCTTGGCCATTTGTGTTTCTTTTTTTGAGAATTTTCTGTTTACTTTTACCCATTTATTCAATGGGCTATTTGGGTTTTTGGTTTTTGGTATTAAGTCGTTTAAGTTATTTATGTATTCTGGATATTAATCCCCAGTCAGAGGAGAAGTTGGCAAAGATTTCTACCATTCTGTAGTTGTGCCAGTAACTTTTGTTGTAGGGAGTTGTCTCATGCATTGCAAAATGTTTCCTACTATCCTTGGACTAAACTCACTAGGATGCCAGTTGCATGTGTAAAAAGGACCCAAGAGCTTGTCAAATGTCAAAAGGGAAGCAAATTGTCCCCAGGTGAGAAACACTCCTGTAAAATATTTACTGTGTATCAATCACTTAAGTGCTTCAAATGCACTATTTCTTTAATGTTCATAATTCCATGAGACTGATATTATTTTACAGATGAGGAAAGGGTAAAGACACTTGTCCAGGGTTTCATAGCTAAGTAGAGGTGGTGCTAGAGTTCGAGCCCAGAAAGTATACTGACTTTGAAAATCATAATCTTGATGACAAAACCACAGTTTCTCTTTTAAATTGTCAGACAAATACTTTAAATATCATTTTCACCAGGTGTGGTGTCGTATGCCTGTAATTCCAGGGGCTCGGGAGGCTGAGGCAGGAGGATCATGAGTTCAAATGCAGCTTCGGCAATTTAACAAGGCCATAAGCAACTCAGCAAGGTCCTGTCTCTAAATAAAATATTAAAAAGGGCTGGGGATGTGGCTCAGTGGTAAAACACTCCTGGGCTCAATCCCGGATACCAAAAAAAAAAAAAAAAGAAAGAAAGAAAGACCATTTTCATATTTATTTCCCCTTCCTTATCTTTCACTTGTTCCACAATACATTAAAACTTGATTCATTTCTACCCATGAATCCCTGTGGATCTAGTGTAGCCCAACAAAGGAGCCTGAGGGACATAAAATTCCACAGCCTCTTTGTACAGATGAGAACCCCTGGAATGAGAAATACTTCACAAATCACCAAAGTGATATAAATATTTTACCTCCAGTCTTTTTTACAAAAGTCCCTTGTGTCTTCATTCTGTGGGTCTCTGCCTGGTATGAAGTTGCGAAACTCTGTATTTAAAACTTCTTTTTGATTTTTGTGACACTGTTTTGTACTTTTCCAAACTTGTCTTTTTCACATTCTTTTTTTTGGGAGGGATGAGGGGGTACCAGGGATTGAACTGAGGGGTAATTGACCACTGAGCCACATCCCTGGCCCTATTTTGTATTCTGTTTGGAGACAGGGTCTCACTGAGTTGCTTAGCACCTTGCTTTTGCTGAGGCTGGCTTTGAACTCCATCCTCCTGCATCAGCCTCCCGAGCTGCTGGTATTACAGGTAAGCGCCACTGTGCCCGGCTTCCTTTTTCACATTTTTAACTAGTTTCTTTCTTCCTTTCTTTATGTAAGCATTCAGCAAAGTTTTCTCTTTACTATGCTTAATCTCTTTACATTCATTTTATTATTTATCACAAACACAACAGTCACACATATTTCTCTCAGATATGTACCTCTTCCCTACCTCATATCTTGAAGCTGTTACCCAGTTTCAAATCCTGAATGAACATTTTATTTATATTTATCCCACACCTACCTAAAACAACATCTTTAACTTAAAAGTCATCATTTTTACTACAAAAACATTCAACATTTCTATTTCTGTTGATGGGAAACATTCTACTCTCTCTGTGTCTCACTTTCTTTCTCTCACCTGGTGTTAAGTCTGTCAAATTCTATAGATTTTTACTTCTCAAAGTCTTTAATATATCTTCATTTAATTCCAATTTCTAACACTCATTTAAGTTTTCCTTGACTATTGCCTGGAACATTTACATAATGCAAATAGTCTGCTTCAGTCTTTCCTTTTTTAAATAATCTTGAAAATCATGACAGGTTAAACTTTTTGAAACACAACCCTCATTATGAGATAGCCCTGCTCAAAATTATCAGTGGCTCTTCATTACTAAGACCTGGGCTCTTCCATAAGGTAGCCACCAACCACCTGTAGCTATTGAGCCCTTAAAATGTGGTCAGTGTGAATGAGACAGGACTGGAAGTATAAAATGCACAGTGGGTTTTGAAGACAGTAGAAAAAAGAATTTAAATTTATCTTCATCATAATTTTAACATGCTTCATGTTGAAAGGATAATATTGTGTATATATTGGGCTAAATACATTGTTGGAATTGGTAAATACATTGTTAAATATAATGGGCTAAATACATTGTTGGAATTAATGTTACTTTACAGATTAATAGAAACTTAAAATATATAGAATTCCTATTATATTTCTATCAGATACTGCTGTCCTAGACATCTAAGCACACACTTATTCCTCAGTTTACCATGTAAAACCTATAATTTCTCATCTTTCTATTACTTCCATGTCTACGCATTGCATCCGGTTTAGACAGTTTTGCTTTACTCTTCCATTTTGACGTCTTTTCTCATGGCTCTTGGGACACCTGTTGTCCCTCATTCCTGCATATCTCTTAGGACGCTCTGATTAGCTAGTAACTAAAATCTAATTCAAGAAAGCTGAAGAGAAAAGACATTACTGGCTTATGTATCTGAAAAAAACTCTAGTTGTGAATCTCAGATCAGGAGGGTTAAATAATGTTATCAAGAAGTGACATTCATTCTCATTTTCTTTTTCTTTCCCTCTGTCTCCTCCTCTCCCCCACAACCCTCTCCTACCTACCCTACACCCCCTCCCATCTTCTTTGTTTTTCATCTCTCACCTCTGCTTTCCTTTACGTTAGCTATAATTTATGTTCAAGATCTTTCCGTGTAATAACTTCCATATCAGCCAGGCGCGGTGGCTCATGCTTGTAATCCTAGCACTTTGGGAGGCTGAGACAGGAGAATCGCGAGTTCAAAGCCAACCTCAGCAAAAGCGAGGTGCTAAGCAACTCAGTGAGACCCTGTCTCTACATAAAACACAAAATAGGGCTGGGGATGTGGCTCAGTGGTCAAGTGCCCCTGAGTTCAATCCCCAGTACCAAAAAAAAAAAAAAACAACTTCCATATTGCCAAAATTAGCAATCCCAAAGGAAGGAAAGTGCCTTTCCACTGTTTTGGGTCATGTATCTTCAAGGTAATAATTGCTGCCTGACTGGCTAAGCTTGGATTATATGCAAATCTTGGAAACAGCCTGAGTGTGGGCAAGGGGTTATCCCCAGAGGAAAATCAAGGTGATTACCAGAAGTCAAGACAATGACTCCTGACCAGATTTATAGATGTACTTGGTGGTGCCAAAACGCTATAGTCCTTCACAGTTTATCTCAAATGACCTTCCATTGTGGGAGTCTTTCACCTCTCAAATTGTATGTGATTCCACACTTTTTAAAAATCCCAATCTACATTGTTTATATTTGTCTAGTGGTAATTGTGCCATTCTATATTGTATTATATTTATTTCTGTGATCACATAAGTTCTTTTTCCTCCAACCCTCATATGTTATTACAATATCCTAATGAGGCCCTCAAGAGCCATTGAGTGCATAATAAAAATCACATATTGAATTAAATAAAATTGCTGCTTAATGTTGAACCCTTTTCAGGCAAGAGATTTATGCACCTAAAAAATTAATCTAGGGGCCGGATGTGGTGGTGCCTGGGTCCCTATAATCCCAGGGGCTTGGGAGGCTGAGGCAGGAGGATCGTGAGTTCACAGCCACCCTCACCAAAAGCAAGGTGCTAAGCAACTCAGTGAGACCCTGCCTCTAAATAAAATACAAAATAGGGCTGGGGATGGTGCTCAGTGGTCGAGTACCCCTGAGTTCAATCCCCGGTACCAAAAAAAAGAAAAATTAATCTAGGGCCACAATTAATTAAAAGTAACAATATCATTAAGGTTTTTATGAGAGAGAAAATGCAATACATGATTGCTGCATTTACACAATGTGTGCAGAAAGATTCTTTTAATAACAGACTTGGAGATAGAAAGGCAGTGTCTCAGAGACACGAAGCAGCACGAGAACTAGGATGAAAAACCCAACTTCCAAGTCTTGTGCATTAAAGACCAAGAAAAAGGAACATAGAAGGCAATCACATGAAGGCTGAGAAAAATAACAGATTAAGTTTAAAGGCAAGCAGTAATTTGCAGGGGGGCGTTGTTGACAAGGTTTAAAGATAAGAACAGCGCCTGACACATAGTTGGTTTGTTGAAGGAATGAATGAAGTTTTGTATTTTTAATATTTTTTATAAAGAGATTTGTGAACAAAGCTATAATAGAAAAGCTGTTAAAGGAAAAGTTCAAAAGAAGAAATATGCAGGACCTGTATGCCTGTAAAAATAAAAGTGCAATGTAATGAATCTAAACTGCAATGAGATATTTGTACTTCACACATTGCTAGTGGGAATGCAAATTAATATTTTTCTGGGCAACAATTTGATATTGTTTTGCTTAACTATTGCTGCATACAAACACCTTTACCAGTTTAGTGGCATTCAGAAATAAGCATTTATTTCTCACTTATTAGGTTGTGCAATCACCTGGGATGGCTCTACTTCACCCTGAAATTTCTCAACCATATGTCCCTTATCCTTCTGAAACCAGTGGATTCTTCTAGCCAGGATAAGTTTTTCTCATGGTAATGACAGAAATGCAAGAGGGCAAGTGGAAATGTGGTAAACTCTTTAGGACCAAGCCAGGGTCCTAAGGAGTTTAGCACATTGGAACTGGCACAGACCATAAGCCAAAGCAAGGCTGGCCAACCTCCAACTCAAGGAGCAGAAACATTTGCTCCATACAGAATAAAACTATCTCAAGGTCATGGATTCAGTGAGGAAGAAGTGAGTCAAGTATTCAACTTTCCACAGGTACTCTTCTATACTTTTTAAAAACAGAAGTACAGGAATTCAAGCTAATCACTCAAATGCCAAGTCCCACCCCTGCCTGTGTTGTTATCATTGTGTTTGGGTGGTTGTATTTCAAATGCCCTTACATGAGTCATATATTTTCCGGTGTTTATCACAGTCTCTATCACTCTAGTTAGCTGCTGTTTGGGTATCTTCACCCTGAAAGCATTTGAGCTTGAATTTTCTAATTTATAATTACACTACTCCACCACCTTTTCTAATTTTGAAAAACTGGAAATCCATCAAAATCCTAAGCGTAAAAAAGTAGACAAATTAAATCCTGGTATAAACTGAGCATGGTGGTATATAGCTGAAACCCCAGCTACTCAGGAGGCTGAGGCAGGAGTGATTACAAGATTGAGGCCAGCCATAGAAATTTAATGAGACTTTCAAAATAAAAACTTTAAATGGTTGTGAGTATGGCTCTGTGGTGGAGCACCCTTCGGTCAAATTTCCAGTAGTGCAAAAAAAAAAAACAACAACAAAAAACCCTGATATAGTATTAATATTAAATAACTATAAATTGGTTCCGTAGATTATCTTCTATAATTTGGAAGCTAAATATAGTGGTTCCATACTTAGTTAATACTCAATATTCCATCCTCCCTCTGTATAGTATATTCTCTTATATTATTCATTATTGTATTTACTTCCATAAATAAATTGTACACAACTTTGACAGCAGAGATGGCTTATTATATTTCTTACATCATCTAATAGAATGCCTTCCACACAAAATTAACAATAATACTAATGCTCCTTATATGTGATTTCTTCTCATCCTCATCAGTCCTACAAGTTGTATGATGTCATTCTCACTTGGTCCTCATTTCATAGATGAAGAAGAAATTCTGAGACATTAACTTGCCCAACATTATCCACTAAGTGAAGAAGCTAGGATACTCTGAATAAAGAAAAGTCTATCAATATGCTGGTCCTAGGTCTGTATCTATCAAATTCATTTCTTCTCCTTATCTGCTCTCCTCTATATCCTGAGGAATCTGATTCCTGCAACCTTTCACAGATTCCTTTGTCAACTGGCTCCTTTTCATTTGGCCAGTGAGAGGCAACTGTGGTATACTAAAGGAGTGCAGAAAGGGAGAATTGATATTTACTCTTCTTTTGCCTGGGAAACATCTCCTCCACCCAGTTTTCTAGCTCCCCATAGACTGAATGGCCATGATTCCATCTTCTGCTGTATCGCCCTGGCTCCTCCTGGACCATCTCCTTTCTCACTCCAGCCAGTGATTCTAACTTCTTGTTGCTAGTCTCTGTCTCACTAACTTCTCAGCCCAACCCTTCTCTAACCTACTTAATTCCTTGTTTCAAATATTGATGTCTCCCACAAAACATCTTCTTGGTTAAGATTTTCCCAGAAAAATGCTTGCTGATTTTAAATGGAAACTTCATAGGTTGCATGACTTTCTCAGTACAACAATTTTCCATTGGTATTTGTAAAGGAAATATTATGTCCCAAAATAGTATAGACCATTTTGAACAAAACAATGTTTTCTGATTTGAGGGGAAGGCCTTGTGTTGCCTTCTGATCACAAGAACATTAGATTCACTTGTAAAGACACTTTAAAAAGTGTGCCAGCATCAACCAAGATGCAACACTGGACCATTCTTGGAGCCCTGAACTCACATGTCTGTTTGGAATTGAAATCCACCAAACCATGAGGTAGACACTTTGTTTACTGTTTCCGTTTAGCTTTTAGAGCCATGCCTGCCATACAGTAGATGTTCATTAAACATTTCATTAAGTTAATGCTACCAGATGTTTTAGCTACTTCATCTGTAAATATCAGAGGGTTTTCCCAACACATCTGACTGGATTGCAAATTAATTAATTGCCAATTTTTGTTACTTTTTTCAATAAATGCTTAAAACTTCCCAGAATGTTCTCTGATTAAAGAAGGAAGACAACAGAGACCTGTGAAAGAATTCATCCCTGACCCAAAACTGCCAGAGCATGTGTTACTGTAGAGAGCTGGAACACCCAGAGGCCTTCAGAAGTGCAGGGAAGGAGAAAAGGGGCCTGTCTAAAACCATTGCCGAAAAGAAGAAAGCAAAACTGAGCCACTGAGGGCCAGAATTCCCCCCTGCCCACTCTACCTAGGATCAGGAGGCTTTTCACCAAAAAAAAAAAAAAAAAAGCTAGTTTGGGCAGAGACAATGCGGCTTTGTCAATCTCCATTTCATCATGTGTAAAATGTGGGTAACAATATCTACCTCAATTTGAATTACAAGAATTGGAGAAGATAAAATAATATGAAGTACCTGTGTGAAAGATAACATGAACTACAGCATTCTGCACCATTATCAAATTGGAAGAGACTCTAAGATCAAAATATCTGGAAGAGAAGGAAACATCATACATCACACACACCTAATGTATACATTCTTCAGTGACTTTGAACCAGCATGTGACCTACTTTCAGTGACATATACTCCAATATTTTCAAGCCCTCTCTAAAACCTACATACTGGTGAAAAACTGAAAATTCCTACCGGCCTACATTTTTTTCAAGTAGTGATTCATGCATCAAGAACAGCAGAAATTCTTCAAATATCCGTTCTATCATTTACATCTGTTTTGTATTTCATATTGAAATTAATACAAAGACTGGATGATTACTGACCATGCAAGGGGAACTAACAATTGAAGAACCCCTGAGTTGTAAGCACTGTGATATTTAAACAATGAGACAAGACCATCGTATTTAAAAAACCAAAAAGGCAAAAGCTAAATTCCCAAAGCCTCCAACAATCCAGGCAGATTGCAACTGATCTGCCCAAACATGGAAGGAAACAAGCAGAAAAACCTTTGTCCCTTTCTTTCTACCCAGGCATCATTCTCTTGCTGTGTCAGAGGGCTGCATCAGAAAAAGTAATCCTTAATTGGTTTCATCTGTGCGTATCACAAGTGATATTTTTTAAAATGGATCTCTAAGTGACCTTTTCCTTCTATGAATTTGATACGGCTTGTTTTTTCCTTGTCTGGATGAGCAAACCCCCTCAAGGCTGTGCCTCCCTGTCTGACAGTCTGGGTTTCAGGTAGTGACACGCGGTTTCTAGCTGTGAGGTCTCTGGGAGGTACTTTTGTACTGAACCAGCATAGACCCTGGGCACTCCAAGAAAAGGTCGGCATTGTCACTTTAGAGTTCTCTTTTCTCACGGTAGCCTGGCAACCAAACTGCATCTCTTTGATGGAGGGCGTTCCTACTAGAAAACAGCTTTATGAAAAGTGTCAGGGTCATCTTTAGAAACTCAAAGAAAACAAAACAAAACCCCCAAAAAAGCCTACCACCAAGAAGGCAGAGGGGAAAAAAAAAATCCCCGCACAACTCAATTATTCAGCTGCACACAACTGTGCCTGTCAGGTCTTCCTAACAATACTCACTTGAATTTAATTAAGTTTGTCCATGTAGCCTGTGAACTGCCCGCTGGACCTGCTGGAAGGGATGAAAAGCCTGGAGGCAGGCCCGTGAGGCCATTGTTGATAAGGAAGGGCACAGCATTCCCAAGTTAGGTAAATTCCCATCCCCTTACACATAAAGTGCCCTGGGGGACAACGTTTGAAGGGAGCATTAGAAAGTTGGGTGGCCTGAAAGCAAAGACAGGAGAATTTTTCCCACCACTACCAACATATCCGCCCCTTCTGAAGGCAGTGCTCAAGTGTAAAAGGCCAGGCCTTGGGAACTCTGAAGTCAAACAATTCACTCAAAGTCAGCTCTGCTGTGTAGTAGTTCTGTTACTCAGAGGATGTTGACTGAGTCTCAGTTTCCTCATTTGTGAGCTCGAAAGTCAAAACCCCCTGACAGGTCTATCAAGATGAAATGAGGTAATAGTGATAACACCTTCAACACTCAATGACTTTTCTCACTTTCCTGCTGAAATCCTTTACAGCATATTACTACTTATTATAAAATGATTTCCAAACTTAATAACATATAGACAGGCTTCAAAATCTTGGCAGCACATGCCTGATCCTTCCAAATGTCTTTCAAAACCATCTTCTCCAGGCTGGGGTTGTGGCTCAGTGGTACAGCACTTGCCTCACATGTGTGAGGCACTGGGTTCGATTCTTAGCAGCACATATAAATAAAATGAATAAAATAAAGATCCATCAACAACTAAAAAAAAATATTTAAAAAAGCAAACAAAAAAACTGTCTTCTTTCATGTCCCCCCCAGCTTTTTTTTTTTTTTTTTTTTGGCCTACTGCTGTTCCTATACATGAGCTTCTTCTTTTGAATAAATTATCTTTTGTACAATCATTCTTTAAGACACCTTTTAAGTATTCCCAACTCTTGGTTTTAACTTTCCCTGGTGGTGTTAGCCTTTCCCACCCTTGGTTCTCATAGCACTTTGTACTTTTCTCAAAGAATTTTACCACCAGCCACAGTGGTGCACACCTGTAACCCCCAGCAACTCAGGAGGCTGAGGCAGGAAGATTGCCGGTTGGAGGCCAGCCTCAGGAATTTAGCAAGATCTTGTCTCAAAATAAAAAATTAAAAGGGATGGGAATGTAGCTCGGTGGTAAAAGCACCCTTGAGTTCAATCCCCAGCATCAAAAAATAACACAAAGAATTTTACATGTTAGATTGATCTGCTTTGAGTTTCTCCCTCCCCAAACCAGAATCTTCTTATAAGCATTGTTAGGTCCCATTCATTTTTGTATTATTTAAATATTTAACATAGTGTCCAGTAAATATTTAATTAATGAATAGACAATTTCCAGAACATCTTTGAGTCACTTTAAAATTAACATTTTAAAGGTGCTAGAAAGGGGTGTTCATTATTTTTTCCACCTCCTGAATTAGCCTACAGTACCTATATAGAAATCCATAAACCTGCAGTTTGAAACATGATAAAGAGTACTAGCATAAGAATAACAAAGCCAAACAGTGAACAAATACTAATTTCTGCTTTTATGGAGAGTCTGACTCGAGTATGCTGGAGACCTTTTCCTAATAATAAACCTGTGCAGACAAAAGATACAGTAATTATTTGAAATTTTAAACATTCAAATATCTGGAGCAGTTTCATTTCACTAAAATAAAAATAATTTTAGCTTAGTTTCATTTTGATTAATTTATTAGATTAAAATAATTTTGTAGTATTAATTTTTTATTGATTTTCATTTAGCAAGTTCTCTTCTTTCTGAGTTTATTCTACTGTTGAAAAAGAGAAAACTAGAACCATAGGTTATTAACTTTTAGAATTCAAAAGTACCTTAGCTATTAGCTGGTCCTTCCTCTTTTTTTTTTTCCTACAAGTGAGAAAACTAAGACTTGGAAATGTTAAGAAACTCGCCCAAGTTTTGCTACTGGTCAGAGCCAGACTAAAATTGAGTTCTCTTGTTTTCCAGTTTAGATAACTTTCCAGCACATCACTGAAAGGAAGAACCAGCTGGTGATATGGAAACAGTGAGAACCTTGGAAAAATTTGGACATTTTACCATTTATGGGCATCTTCCATAATGAACTCACCGTGCTTAGACCTCAGCTTCTGGAAAGCTTAGAAAAAAGGGAATCCAATTTTGTTCACAGCTGACTTGAAACAAAAATCTTCATCATTATTATCATTCTTCACATTATTATTAACTTATTTTCTGGCCAGCTCTTCAAATTAAATCTTGACTTCTTATGGCTAGTGTGACCTCTGCCTCCCTGCTGGAACAGTGCCCCAGCTGTGCAAAGTGTGGCCCATGGACAAACACACGTGTAAAAGTGAGAGCAAGAAACTTGTATAGCATTTTGACATTTCCACAACATTCGTGTGGATGAAGTGGGCACATTTTACTAAACAGGTAGTATTAATCATGCTGTCATAGGTAAAAACTATTTCAAATGTTAACATCAGTAGTAAATTGACATTAGAGACAATAAGAGGTATTATTCAAGTTTTTACCATTTTTCTTATGTTTTTCTGATATCCCTTATTGAAATATGACATTATAATGTTGAACCTAATTTAAAAATAATGGGCTTCTATTTTATATGTGGTTTTCCTCATTTCATTTTATGGCAATTAGTTTGTATTATATTGTATAAAAGAAATCTCTGGAATGAGAGATGAAAATGAGAAATCTCCCTCATTTATACTCCAACCTGTTTGCTCCTGCCTGTCAGTCCCCTCCCATCCTGCATGGCCATCTCCCTGTGCTTTTGTGGCTATAACCTTCTGCCAAGATGCCCGCCCACAGGCCTCATGCCCAGCTCCTCCTTTCACTGTACTAGATTTCAACTAAGTGTTACCACCTCAGGGCAGCATCTCTTCCTCCACTCTAAGCAACACACTCTCTTCCAATTGTCCTTAATATTTACCTGATTAATTTTTTTGTTGCCTTATATCATCTTTTTTATCATCTGTATGAACTTTGTCTAGTTCCTTCTTAGATCAATCCCTGGTGCCTGTATGTTGTTACTCCATCAGTATTTGTAGGATAGTGTAAGAGGAAACCCAGGTAGTGTTTCAGGCTTATTACAAAAATTAATTTTTTTTCATCCTTGCCACAAGCCTATAGTGTAGCTATTATGCCCATTAACAGTTGAGGAATCTGACATTCAGAGAAATTCAGAAAGTAGCCCAAGATCACATAGCCACATTGGTATGTCTGATTTCTAAGCTTTCTACTGTCTCAGGTAAGAAACTCAAACATTGACATCAGTAGTAACTTAACATTAGAGCTAATAAAATATATTATTCAACTACTTTGGAATGTATTCTGCTTCTAATATAGGCAGAAAAAAGGCATACAACTCCTTTTAAATTGAAATCAAGAAAATTATTTCTCCTATAAGTGATTCTCTTCAAATTAACTCAGAGTCACCATATTTTGTATATTAAAATGCAGAATTCCCAAACTTGAATTTCAAATGAGCAATAAGTAGTTTGCTAATATATAGGACATACTTACACTAAAATAACCATTAATTCATATGAAAATTAGGGTTGACTGGGCATTCCTTACTTTGGCAACCCTAATTCAGGAATAAACATATAGTGGTAGTCACAAAAACCAGTGGCCATTCCTTGAAAGGACTGAAGTTTAAATGTAGCCAAGAAAATAGTAACAGGATTCTCCAAAAAAGAAAAAAATAGAACCTATAAACATGTATACGTATAAAAAGCAAGAAATTTATTATGAGAATTGGTTTATCTGATTACACAGACCGAGAGGTGCCACCATCTATTATCTACAAGCTGGAGAATCAGAAAAAGCGGATGGTGTAGATTAGTCTAAATTAGAAGGCCTGAAAGACCAGGAGGTCCTGTTGGAATAGGCCCTGGAGTCTGAAGGCCCAAGAACCAAGAACTCAGATGCCTGAGGACAAAAGAAGTTGAATATCATAGCTTAAGGAGAAAATTCTCCCTCTCTCCACTTCAGTTGTTGATTGGCCCTCAATGGACTAGATGATGCCTGTCCATATTGCTGATGGTGATATTCTTTGTTCAATCTACTGACACCAATGCTAATTTATTCTGGAAACTGTCACAAACACATGGAGTAATAATGTTTTACCAATGATATGGGCATCCCATGGCCCAGTCAAGTGGTCACATAAAATTAACCTTCATAGAAGTGTCGCAAGGATATGGAAATTTCTTCCAAGAATAGACTATAGGGAATTTCTGAACACATCTCTGAACAATTGCATTACTAACAGGGCTTATACCACCAGACAGACACAGTGGGGTTACTTGCCAGAAACAAAACAAGTGTTTGTTTCAAGGTGACAGCTGGCAAGGGAACTAGAATGACTCATAATTGTAAAAGAGAGACAACTGAGTGATTTGCTAATGGAACAGTAAACAAATATGTGAGAATGATTACATAATAGTTATCAGCTGCTTTGAATTTCCAGCAAGGTCAAAATAAGAAATACATGACTGAAGTTAGAGCATGAGGCATTTCATTTGTTTTGGACATGCTATTTCAGGACTTACTGAGAGCAAAGTTTCTAAAAGTTTGTGTGTGGCATCCTTTGATGAAAAGCACTGTCTGGCTTTAGTCAGTTCCTTTGAGAAGCCAAGACTGGTTTCAGCTGAAAGCAAAGGCCTCTGTCAGGGTATAGAATGAGAAAAGACTGATTTAGTGATTGTAGATGTCGAGGAATAAAAATCTCACCATAATCAAGATCAGAAAGCAATGGTTTATTGTAGACTCTCCTAATCCAGGAATGAACACTGGTGTGTTGAGTTGTTGTTCCTAGGGCCCATAAGTAACTACTTTTGGGAAATGGTGCTTTACCACACAGGTCTAAAAAGATTCTCATTGTTATCCAAAATTTCAAAATTTACAAAACAAAGAAAAACCTCATCCTGCCCTCCTTAGTCTACTAACCGGTTGCAGAAGGTGGTGTTTTTCATGACTATGTTTTGTCATTTCTGTGTGTCTGGTTGCTATAAGAAGGCTTACGTTTGGCCCTTGCTTTGACTTCTGAAGAAGCACCTGGCAGCAACACCTGCCAAAGGTCAGCTATGCTGAATATGTGTTATGAAGGGCAATTCTGCTGATAGTGTCTTGGCAACTGCTGCTGCCTTCTGAATGGTGATAATCCAGGACACTGGTTATTTTTGTTTTGTTTTTTTTCTTTTGTCCAGTGTCAGAGATATGACTCAGGGCCTCAAGCAGGCTAGGCAAGAGCTCTAGCACTAAGCTACACCTCAGTCCCTGGAACCCTAACTATTAACATGCAAGTCAGCAGCAAAGCCACTGAGCTGCTTCAGCCACCAAACTCCATATGGCTATGAGCTAAGAGTTTAATGCAGTAACCCGAGAGCCCCTGATGAATATCTAGTAACAACCCTCACCTACAATGATGACTGAGCCTCATTTGGCTAGTTCTGAATCTGGAATAGAAACTACCTCACCACTAACAGCTTTCTTAAATGTTTACCTTATTTCCCAACAATCCCTTTTAGAGGGTTTGGTGGGTTTTTATTGTTGTTGTTGTTGTTGTTTCTCTGTGATTGCCTCTTCTCAAAAGTATTCAGCGGGTAGTAAAACATAAGGAAAGCTGTGAAGCAAGTTCCTCTTCTAAGCACATGTGAAGGAGGAGACAATGGATAGATGTGCTCAACTATTGTGTAACTCCATATGAGGAGGTGTGCATCTTTTCTTCCTCCATGAATTTTCACTTGCTCTGATTTTAGATGCCTTTTTCAAAACTCCTTGCATTTATTTGAAATTAATGCCTGTATTTTTTATTAGACCTTAAACTCTGTGTGGGCCTGGGTTATCTTTCTTGTTCACTGGTACCTCTTCAGAACTTACCTCAGTAGGTGATACAAGTAAGTACTCAATAAATACTTTAAATTTAATTCGATTTCTTCATACGATTTCCAGATTGGTGCCTGCTGAGGTGGATAAATAAATGAATATGCTTTGCCTTTACTAGAAAAACATCAACTTTAATAAAATGTATTGATAACCTGAGAAAAATACATAAGTGGGAAAAAAATTTGGTGCATTAACTCATACAAATGGAGTACATCTGGCCCATGTCAGCATTATTAGCTGAAATTGTTGAGACAACTGGCTTCATGCCAAGCCAATGATGAAACAGCATTCTTGAATTTGGAGTTCAGGAATGCATAACCATGCCTTTGTAAACCCACCCAACCTTATTTCTCACTGCCGACTAAAAAGAACTTGTGATCAAGACATTCTGACAGCTCCAGCTGTCGCACACTTGTAAGTTTGTGCACCACGTGTGCACACACACATGCACACCCACACATCCTCACAGCTATTCCTATGTAATTCAAATGTTTCTCTTGTCTGGAATTAACTCACCTTTCTTGCCCACATACTTACACACAGACCATCTATACTTCTAGGATCTGTTCCAGGCTTTCCCGAAAAGTCCCAAGCCTCAATGGTCTTTGTTTCCTTAAGTTTCTCTTTAATCCCTGAAGAAAAATTAGCATCTTATGTACCATCATGCCTTCTTATGGCCTATACATAATTTAGCTCTTTATTGCCTCAATATAATTTTATACAATGTTATCTCATTGCCAAGTTGTTTATATATGTATTACCTATTTTAATATATTGAAATATTAACTATCTCATAGTTCTTTGATAACTCACAGTATGCACTATGAAATTACTTACATTTCCCAGAAATGAGTAAATTATACAAAAATTGCTAGGAGCCCACCTGACTTTTTAAAAGATTCATATCCATAAAGCATGGTTTTCTTTTTTTTTTTTTGGTACCAGGGATTGAACTCAGGGGCACTCGACCACTGAGCCACATCCCCAGCCCTATTTTGTGTTTTATGTAGAGACAGGATCTCACTGAGTTGCTTAGCACCTCACCATTGCTGAGGCTGGCTTTGAACTCGTGATTCTCCTGTCTCAGCCTCCCAAAGTGCTGGGATTACAGGTATGCGCCACTGTACCAGGCTAAGCATGGTTTTCTAAATTCTTCACCAATATCAGACAGAAAAAGGAAATATAAAATGATGTAAAAGGTAAGGGACATTCTGGGGAACATTTTACTTGAATTATCAAATATCATTTTAAAAACACACCAGGAGGTAGATAATCATACTTCCTTTTATGGAGTTGGAAATTGAAGCTTAGAAATGTATTCAGGGATAATATCTATCCATCAATTTATCTGGCTACATAGTAATAAAACACGTGCCTTAATTCAAGCATATCTCCTAAGTGTACATACACACACAATCAGAAACTCAACTATTTATTTAACAATTTTGAAATCTATCACAGACATTCATTTATCCACTTTTCCTAAATCTATTGTGACTTGCACCTACTTTTTCCTGTCTAATTTTTTTATTTGTTCCATTTAAATACACATGACAGTAGAGTGTATTTTGACATATTATACATACATGGAGTATAACTTATCCTAATTAGGATAACATTCTTTTGGTTTACATGATGTGGAGTTTCACTGGTCTTATACTCATACATGAACATAGAAAAGCTATGTCTAATTCATTCTACTGTCTTTCCTGCTCCCATTCCTTCTCCTTTCCCTTCATTCCTCTTTGTCTAATCCAAAGAACTTCTATTCTCTCCTACCTTGCTTATTGTGTGTTAGCATCCACATATCAGAGAGAACATTCAGCATTTGGGTTTTTGGCATTGGCTTATTTCACATAGCATGATATTCTCCAGTTCCATCCATTTATCAGCAAATGCCATAATTTTATGCTTCTTTAAGGCTGAGTAATATTCCATTGTGTATATATACCACATTTTCTTTATCCATTCATCTGTTGTAGGGCACCTAGGTTGGTTTCATAGCTTATCTATTGTGAATTGAACTGCTCTAAACATCAATGTGGCTGTGTCACTGAGGAATGCTGATTTTAAGTCCTTTAGGTATAAACCAAGGAGTAGGATAGCTGTGTCAAATGGTGGTTCCTTTCCAGGTTTTCTGAGGAATCTCTATACTGTTTTCAAAAGCAGTTGCACCAATTTGCAGTCCCACCAGCAATGTATGAGTGTACCTTTTCCTCCACATCCTTGCCAACATTTATTGTTAACTTGTATTCTTTTTTTAAAAATAATTTTTTAGTTGTAGATGGACACAATGTCTTTATTTTATTGCTTTGTATGTGGTGCTGAGGATTGAACCCAGGGCCTCACCCATGCAAGGCAAGGGCTCTACCGCTTAGCTACAATCCCAGCCCCATTACTTGTATTCTTGATAATTGCCATTCTGATTGGAGTGAGATGGAATCTCAGTGTAGTTTTGATTTGCATTTCTCTAATTGCTAGAGATGTTGAACACTTTTTCATATATTTGCTGCCCATTTGTATTTCATCATCTGTGAAATGCCTGTTCAGTTCATTTGCCCATTTGTTGATTGGGTTATTTATTTATTTTTTTGATGTGAAGTTTTTTGAGTTCTTTGTAAATCCTGGAGATTAATGCTCTATCTGAGGCCTTGCACCTATTTTGTCCCTCACCTTCATCTGAGAACAAGGTAAAATTCATTCATTAATATAAGTCATTAAGGGACTGGGATCTCCCTCAGTTCTGTACCTGAGTCCCTGCTGACCCACAGGAGCACAAGCCAAGGCCCAGGACCACCTTCAAGGACTGCCATGGGAGCCCAGCCAAGGGCAGACCTGAGACTGCTAGCTGCCAATCACAGGGGAACCCAGAACAAGGGGAAAGACTGCCCCCAGGACCCCGTGGGAGACTGGGCTTAGGTGAGGCCCAGGACTGCCCACAGTTCCCCGCCAGAGTCCCTGCTGATCAGTGGGACCACAGGCCAAGGCCCAGAACCACCTTCAGTGACTGCCTGGGAG
Organism: Geosciurus inauris; assembly: GCA_004024805.1. Lineage (NCBI taxonomy): Eukaryota > Metazoa > Chordata > Mammalia > Rodentia > Sciuridae > Geosciurus > Geosciurus inauris. Next base: position 21,039 of record PVHX01011874.1, read on the forward strand.
CCCAGCCAAGCACAGCCCAAGATTGCTACCCACCGATCCACTCATGCACAGGAGAACACAGACCCAGGCAAAGAACTGCCTCCAGGACCCCAGCGGCTGAGATCCAGGAACTCCCCCACTTCAGTGCCAGAGCCCCTGCTGATCTGCAGGAGCCCAGGCCAGGGTTAGACCCATCAGCTGGAATCCCTGAGGGAGTCCAGGCCAAGATCATGCTTGGGACTGCCCTCACAGGTTTGTGTGAAAGCACAGGCCCAGGACTGTCCCTGCACATAGTGGGGATCCATGCTGTTGCTCCCTTCCTGTATCCATCTTGTACACTGCAGCCATTCCCATAGTTCTTCCTATGTATTAGCCTCTACCTTGGGGCAACAGACAGGGCTTAGAGGCAGCGGACCGCCAAAGAGCTGCATCTCCTTCAATCAGCCCAAAGCCATTGTAAGTCCCACCCTTTTAGTCCCATCTCTGAAAGTGTTTGCATCCACCTTGGGCCACTCCCACTGCCATCTTGAGTTACTTCCACTATCTCTGCCACCATCTTTAATGGCAATAGTGTCTGTCTGGGGACACCTGCTGGGGACTGGAAGTGAATTCCAAGGTGACATACAGGTAATCTGTAGTGTCATTACAAGATTATAGGATAGAAATTGCAATACCTCAGATTGGCACTGCAAGAAAGGAAGATACACAATCAACATGAAAAAACAAGGGAAGAAAGTGCCCTAAATAAACAAAGATACTACAATAATAGAATCAATTGACAGCACAGTTGATGAAACATCAGAGAAAGAAATCAGAATGTACATAATTAAAATGATCTGCAAATTAAAGAATGACTTAAGTGAGCAAATGTAGGCAAAAATTGATCACTCCTGCAGGGGTTACAGTCCATCCCGAACCAGCGGGCTGAAGAGGCACCCCCACATTCACCTAGCAGTGGAAGTCAGGAAGAGTTGGAGCTGACTGGCTGCCCATTCCCAGCCCTCCATGCAGGTCAATCAGATGCACCAGGGAGACCGGTCAAAGTAGGCACTTGTTTATTTGCGGAACAAGCATTCAACTTATAAGGACATTCGGCCAATCAGAGACAATGCACATAGCCAGCAGCTGTCCATGTGGCAAGGCACACAAGCCCCCTGAATTCTGTCCAAGAGCTGATCACGTTCGAGGAACCAACAGTAAACCAATCACATAGTCCCTCCTTCCTCCCTCTGTGCCCTTCCTGTTTACACAATTTTCACAATGGCTAGTAGCCATCTTAAAGGCGTAGCATGGAGCTAGCTCCCCACACACTCCAACAAACAAATAAGAGAGCAAATAAAAGCAACCATTGATCACTCCAACAAAAAGATAAGGGAGCAAATACAGGTAGCAAAAGATTATTTAAAGAAAGAGCTAGAGATTGTGGGGGAAAAAAAAGAAATTCTTGAAATGCAGGAAACAATAAACCAAATAAAAAACTCGATAGAAAGAATCACCAGCAGACTAGATCACTTGGAACACAGAACCTCAGATAATGAAGAAAAAATATACAATCTTGAAAATAAAGTTGACTATATAGTGAAGATGGTAAGAAACCATGAACAGAACATACAAGAATTATGGGATAGTATCAAAAGACCAAATCTAAGATTTATTGGGATAGAAGAAGGCACAGAATTTCAAACCAAAGGAATGCACAATCTCTTCAATGAAATAATATCAGAAAATTTCCCAAACATAAAGAATGAATTGGAAAATCAAATACAAGAGGCTTACAGGACACCAAATGTACAAAATTTCAACAGATCCACACCAAGGCATATTATAATGAAAATGCCCAGCATACAGAATAAGGATAGAATTTTAAAGGCTGCATGAGAGAGAAATCAGATTACCTATAGGGGGAGACCAATTTGGATCTCAGCAGACTTTTCAACCCAGACACTAAAAGCCAGGAGATCATGGAACAACATATACCAAGCTCTGAAAGAACATGGATGCCAACCAAGAATCTTATATCCAGCAAAATTGAGCTTCAGATTTGATGATGAAATAAAAACCTTCCATGATAAACAAAAGTTAAAAGAATTTACAGCAAGAAAGCCTGCACTACACAGCATTCACAGCAAAATACTCCTTGAGGAGGAAATGATAACCAACAATGAAAATATACAAAGAGAGGAACTACACTAAAGGAAAGGCCAATCAAAGAAGGAACCAAGTCAAGATAAAAACCAAAAATAAACCAAAATGACCAGGATTACAAATCATATTTCAATAATAACCCTGAATGTGAATGGCCTAAACTCATCAATTAAAAGACTTAGACTGACAAACTGGATAAAAAAAGAAGACCCAACAATATGCTGCCTTCAAGAGACTCATCTCACAGGAAAAGACATCCACAGACCGAAATTGAAAGGGTGGGACAAAATGTATCACTCATATGTACTGTGTAAACAAGCAGAGTTTCCATCATATCAGATGAAGTGGACTTCAAACCAAAGTTAGTGAAAGGGATAAAGAAGGACATTTTGTACTTCTTAAGGGAATCATACATCAACAAGACATAACAATCATATATATCTATGCCCTAAACAATGGGGCCTGTACGTATATCAAACAAACCCCTTCTGAACTACAAGAATAAAATAGACCATAACACAATAATACTTAGTGACTTTAACACTGCTCTCTCACCACTGGATAGATCTTCCAAACAAAAACTAAACAAAGAAACCATAGAACTCAATAAAACAATCAACAATTTAGACTTAACAGACGTATATAGAGTACTCAATCCATCAACGAGCAAATACACTTTTTTCTCAGCAGCACATGGATCCTTCTCCAAAATAGATCATATGTTATGTCACAAAACCAGTCTTAGCAAATACAAAAAAATAGAGATACTACCCTGCATCCTATCTGCTCATAATGGAATAAAATTAGAAATTAGTGACAGATTAAAAGATAGAAACTACTCCAACACCTGGAAATGAAATAATACACTATTGAATGATTCATGGATAACAGAACACATCAGGGAAGACATAAAAAGATTCCTAGAGGTAAACGAAAACCCCGATACAACATATCAGAAGCTCTGGGACAGGGGCTGGGGTTGTGACTCAGTAGTAGAACACTTGCCTAGAACATGTGAGGCACTGGGTTTGATTCTTAGCACTGCATATAGATAAATAAAGTCCATTGACAACTAAAAAAAATTAAAAATAAAAAAAATCTCTGGGTCACCATGAAGGCAGTGCTAAGAGGAAAGTTCACTGCATTAAGCTCATTCATTAAAATAAAACTCAACAAATAAATGACTTGACTCTACATCTCAAAGCCATAGGAAAAAAAGAACAAACCAACACCAAAAGAAGTAGAAGACAGGAAATAATTAAAATCAGGGCTGAAATCAACAAAACTGAAAAAGAAAGAAACAATTAAAAAAATTGACAAAACAAAAAGCTGGTTCTTTGAAAAAATAAACAAAATTGACAAACCCTCAGCCACCTTAATGAAAAGGAGAGAGAAAACCCAAATTACTAAAATTCGTGATGAAAAAGGAAATGTCATGACAGTCACTACTGAAATACAGAGGATAATTAGAAACTATTTTGAAAACTTATGCTCCAGTAAAATAGAAAACCCTGAAGGCACAAAACAAATTTCTAGAGGCATAAGACCTACCCAAACTGAACCAGGAGGTCATACACAACTTAAACAGATAAATTTCAAGCAAGGAAATAGAAGATGCCATCAAAAGCCTACCAACCAAGAAAAGGCCAGGTCCAGATGGATTCTCAGCTGAGTTCTACAAGACCTTCAAAGAAGAATTAATACCAATAATCCTCAAACTATTTCATAAAATAGAAAAGGAGAGAACCCTTCCAAACTCATTCTATGAGGTGAGTGTCACCCTGATACTAAAACCAGACAGAGACACATCAAAGAAAGAAGTTTCAGACCAATATCCCTGATGAACATAGATACAAAAATTCTCAATAAAATTTTGGCAAGTTGCATGCAAAAACATATTTAAAAAATAGTGCACCATGATCAAGTGGGGTTCATTCCAGGGATGCAAGGTTGGTTCAACATATGGAAATCAATTAATGTAATCCATTACATAAATAGACTTAAAGATAAGAATCACATGATCTTATCAATTGATGCAGAGAAAGCATTTGACTAAATATAGCACTCTTTTATGTTCAAAACGCTAGAAAAATAGGGATAGTAGGAAAATACCTCAACTTTGTAAAAGCTATCTATGCTAAACCAAAGGCCAACATCATCCTAAATGGACAAAAATTGAAAGCATTCCCTCTAAAAACAGGAACAAGATAGGGATGCCCTTATTCACCACTGCTACTCAATATAGTCCTTGAAACACTAGCCAGAGCAATTAGACAGATGAAAGAAATTAAAGGGATATGAATAGGAAAATAAGGACTCAAACTATTATATGGTGACAACATGATTCTATACTTAGAGGATCCAAAAAATTCCACCAGAAAATTTCTAGAATGAATAAATGAATTCAACAAAGTAGCAGGATACAAAATCAACACCCATAAATCAATTGCATTTCTATACATCAGTGATGAATTCCCTGAAAATTAGGAAATATTTCACAATAGCCTCAAAAACTATTCACAATAGCCTCAAAAAACAAAAAACAAAACAAAAACAAAAACAAAAAAACTTGGGAATCCATTTAACGAAAGAGGTGAAAGACCTCTAAAATAAAGACTATAAGACACTAAAGAAAGAAATTGAAGAAGACCTTAGAAGATGGGAAAATTCTCCCATGCTCTTGGATAGGCAGAATCAACATTGTCAAAATGACCATACTACCAAAAGCGCTATATAGATTCAATACAATTCCAATTAAAATCCCAACATCATTCCTTATAGAAATAGAAAAGGAAATCATACAATTCATTTGGAAGAATAAGAGACTCAGAATAGCCAAAGCAATCCTTAGCAAGAAGAGTGAAGCAGCAGGCATCACAATACCAGACCTTTAACTATACTACAAAGCTATAGTAACAAAAACAGCATGGTACTGGCACCAAAATAGACATGTAGATGAATGGTACAGAATAGAAGACACAGAGACAAACCCACTTTAATACAATTATCTTGTACTGGACAAAGGTGCCAAACACATACGTTGGAGAAAAAGATAGCCTCTTCAACAAATGGTGCGGGGAAAACTGGAAATTCATATGCAGCAAAATGAAACTAAACCCTTATCTCTCACCATGCACAAAACTCAACTCAAAGTGGATCAAGGACCTGGGAATTAGACCATAAGCCCTGCTCCTAATAGAAGAAAAAGTAGGCCCAAAATTTTATCACATTGGATTAGGTCCTTACTTCCTTAGAAGACTCCTAAACCACAAAAAATAAAAGCAAGAATCAATAAATGGGATGTATTCAGACTAAAAGCCTTTTTCTCAGTAAAAGAAATAATCAATGAGGTGAACAGAGAGCCTACATTCTGGGAACAAATCTTTGTCACATGCACATCTGATAGAGCACTAATCTCCAGGATATATAAAGAACTCAAAAAACTTAACACCAAAAATCAAACAACCCAATCAATAAATGGGCTAAGGAGCTGAACAGACATTTCTTAGAAGATATACAATCAATCAACAAATATATGAAAAAGTGTTCAACGTCTCTAGCCATTAGAGAAATGCAAATCAAAACTACTCTAAGATATCATCTCATGCCAGTCAGAATGGCAATTATCAAGAACACTAACAACAATAAGTGTTGGTGAGGTTGTGGGGGGAAAAGGCATGCTGGCATACATTGCTGGTGGGACTGCAAATTGGTACAACCAATCTGGACAGCAGTATGGAGATTCCTTAGAAAACCTGGAATGGAACCACCATTTGACCCAGCTATCCCACTCCTTGGTCTATACCCAAAGGACTTAAAACTCACCCTGTAGTAGGCTGTTTTTAAGTGACACAACCATTCCAATGTTTATAGCAGCTCAAGTCACAATAGCTAAACCGTGGAACCAACCTAGATGCCCTTCAATAGATGAATGGATAAGGAAACTGTGGTATATATACACAATGGAATATTACTCAGCAATAAAAGAGAATACATTTATGGCATTTGCAGAGAAATGGATGGAGTTGGAGAATATTATGCTAAGCAAAGTAAGCCAGTCCCCAAAAACCAAACACTGAATGTTTTCTCTGATAAGTGGATGCTGATCCATAATGGGGGAGAGGACATGGGAAGAATGGAAGAATTTTGGTTAAAGGGGAGGGCTTGGGGAGGGGTCATGGGGACAGTAAATATGGTGGAATGAGATGGACATCATAGTCCTAGCTTCATGTATGACTGCATATATGATGTGATTCTATATCATGTACAACCAGAGAAATGAAAAGTTGTGGTCCATCTGTGTACAATGAATCAAAATGCATTCTGCTAGCATGTATATCTAAGTAGAATAAATTAATTTAAAAAATAAATCAAAAAAAGAACCTCATCACATGTTAAATGAAAAAAAAAGTCATTAGGATTCTATTTTTTACCATCACCCTAAGTGTTATTTATTTTGCACAATCATTTATATTTGGAATAACAATACAAATTAAATCTCAGTTATAATGACTAGCTTTTTAATAATAAAGTTTTATATTTAAACTTTTCTTTAATGTGGATAATTATCATACCCAACTGCCTGAGTTGTTGTGGGGTAAGCTAACACAGGCAAAATTCATGTCCTATCAATAAGGAACGATAAGCAGATGTTAGCTCTTATTATTACTGTCAAGCCTGCATCCAGTTCTCCTCATTCTGTATCAGAATTTGAGATATTGGAAAGTTCTTTTTGTCTCCTCACTTGTTCTGCACAGAAAGGCTCTTAGGATGGGCACAGGGTGTTTCAGGCACTTTACATGCATTAGGTAGAGCTGAGGGACCAGAATTCAGAGCACAACATCAACTAAGGTCCTTCCAATCTCATCTACTTACAAACTTTACATTTTTAGCCAGCCATCTACATTCTTGTCTTTCTTTCTCTTCTGTTGTTGCTGCTCCTGTTAATGACACATGAACTTGCTTTTATGCTATATTTTCTTCAGAAGAAAATACATGGATGGAAAAGCACATCATTAAAATACTTTCTAAATTTCAAAATAGTATTTGAAGTATAAATAAGCAAGCATTATTCTTTAGTGCATTAAATATATAAAATATGAGCCAGGTGTGGTTGCACAAGCCTGTAATCCCATTTACTTGGGAAGCTGAAGTAGAAGAACCACAAGTTTGAGGGCAGCCTAGGCAATTTAGTCAGACCCTATCTCAAAATAAAAATTAAAAAGGACTGGGATGTAGCTCATAATCATTATATCCCTGATTTCAATCCCAAGTACTACCCCCAAAATAAATATATATACATATACCTATGTGTATATATATATAATATGCTACCCAGCTTAACAAATATTTAATGTTCAAAATTGAGCTCTCATTCCTACTAATATTCCTGAAATTCATATACTTTTTCTAAAAATGTACTTTTTAAGTTTCAGTAAGCTAGTTTTAACACATCTAGAAAGATTTGTTTGATAAATTCTCTTCAATGAGAGATACAGGAAATAGGACTAATGAGTTTTGCTGAACAAATCCAAGGTAGAGCTGCAGAGAAATCCTGAAGACTTTGAACATTAAGTCCATTCCCTCCACAACAGGCTTCAATGGACATTTACAATTATTATAACTAATTATGACTGATGGTTGCTGGTAAAGAACAATGAACCAAATACCATGGCAGCTAAGGATCCCAGGAGTATGCATGGATGTATGAATATATACATACATTCTAAATAATTCTATTAGTTAATAACCTATATAACTTCCTAGATCCAATTGCAAAAGTAAACATTTGTTGATGATTTTATTTAAAAAAAACTCATAACTTATTAGAATAATCATATCTGGTGCAAAATCCTATTAAAATGTAGATTAATGAAATATAATGAAATAAAATTTTGAGTAAAAAAAAAAGAAAAACAACTAAAAGTCCACCTTTTTTCCTTCCCAATTAAACCCCATGGCGGCTGCTATGTTATTGCTTGTCTGAAGCTATTTCGCTCTAATCTCCTCTGGCTCCCCACACATATTGCCATGTTTTGCAGAGGGAGAGTTCTTTCCCCAAATGCCTAAGCACTGTAGCTAAGTCTCCAGGATACCTGGCTGTGGCCACTGAAGAGCAGAAGACAGGCTCAAGAAAGCCCCTGGGTAGTTCCATTTTTCCTTTTCACTATGAGGTAAATTTGCTAGAAGTCTTTAACAAAGAAAGCAGTCACCGGTTCATATTGCTCACATTAAGTTTTGTGTGTGTGTCATCCCTCCTACAGTAGGATGACATCTTAAGTCACTAGATTTAATATCTCAGGCTACTCTAATTTTCTAAGTGTCTGCTGAGCCTTTCTAGCAAATCATCACCCTAGACTTAATTTTGAAAAATAAAAGCATGAGATATGAATGACTCCATGTGCTGTTAATCTATCTCTTTTAGACCAAACTCCATAACTGCAGGATATTTTATTATTGTCCTGACACTGACCAAGTATAACTAACTAAAGTGCTTATTCAATGTATAACCTACACTACTGTTATAATAAGTTACTCACTTTATGGACAAAAAACCTGAACATAAAATTGTGGTCTTTTCTGTTTAACACTAGGTGAGAAATGGATGTGAGTAAACAAAAAGATATTCTATTAAAATTATAAAATTGCATTCAGAAAAAGACAGATCAGATTACAAAAAAGTAAATACATAAAACATCTTGTTTAGTATACTTAATTGCATTTCATGAAAAATTTAGACAATGCTATTAATAATATTAGAATAAAGTATCATGGGAAGTGGATCAAACAAAGCACAAGACAAAATTACAACAAAATATATCTAAGTAGTAAGATTAGAAAGAATAACAAAGGAAATCCTGGGTGCCTATATACTTAATAGCATACTGCAAAAAGAGAAAGGAAAATGTTCTAACAGTGAATTGGAAAAATAAAATGTGGGGTTGGACAGCCAAAGGAGACATTTAAGTATCTGTAAGAAGGTTATCAAACGTCAAAATATAATTTATAACTTCAATATTGAAAACATAATAACACAAATATGTGCAAGTCAGAAATGTTCCAAAAACTCAGAACATGAAACAACAGTATTCTAGGCCTGGAAGTAATCAGCATGGAGGTAAGTTATAATTTAAAACCCAACTCAGTTCAATATGTTGCCAGTCTTCTGACATCTCCTCGAATCAGAAGCATTGTGATAGGCACACATAAAAAGGATGAAAGGGATTTTGATGAAAAGATTTGTTGTAATATTATTTAGGATTTCTTAGATTATGATCCCAAATCCTTGTGTGCCACATTCACCTGTGAGTCTTACTAAAAATGCAAACACTGTATTCTTGTCTACCTCATAGAAGCAGAGAGTATGTAGGTTGAGAATAAGCAATTTCTCAAGACCCAAAATATTTTTATGTGTACCAAAATTTGACTACCTTCTAGGACTTTGATTGCAAAGGTAGAAGCAGATCCTGAGTGTAGAAGATTTTAAAAATCACAAAGACATTAACATGCAAATTACCATGATAACTCAAGACATAACATTTCTGGCAGTTGGTAAAATTTGTTATGACTTTTCAGGTTTATAATACAGAGATTGGATTGTTTTGAAACTAAGAAAGAAAATTTGTAGCAAAATAAGTTATATCTTTATTAAAGTTATAAGAAAGCATTTAAAGTTGATTTCTAATAAACTATTTTTGATTAGTCAGTGTAAAATTGGTAGAAACCAATATTATACCTCCATTATAAAGGATACATCATGAAAAATATTGCTAAAAGATGTTCTCCTTCTTTGAAGAAATGACCAAATCAAAGGTCTTCATCATAGGATAAACTTGCTGGGATATGAAAGACACTCCAGCTGAGAGGAAAGCTTAGAATTTCCAAGTGCAAAAGCATGAAGTGTTCTACTTAATTTCCAGGGAAAAACCAGATCTAGATTAAGACCAATGACAAAACAATTTAAAAATGTGCATTGCCACATCAACAGTGATTATATCTTAAAATATCTTCCAACTGTAAAACAATGGGACTGAGCATAAATAATGATGGAATAACATTACATGAATTTCTGAATCACAAAAAAGAAAGAAAAATCACCAAAGATCAAGCAAAACCAAACCAAACAAACAAACAAATGAATCATAAGCTGAAAGTGGAATGGTAAGTGGACAAGGAAAACAAGACTTGCCTGGGAGCAAGTTGCAGTAACAGGAACACAGATCATCAGGATTCCAGGGCTGCACATGAAGGGACAGTCAACAACGAATAGGGCCTGGCCAAGATGCGGTCACTGATCTGAAACCCCTCCATAAAGCTGGCACAACCAAATAGTCTATATCTTCTCTAAACATGCTGAGAAAAATTGGTCTATTAGCCCACACTAAAAAGAGAAATTCATTCGTCTCTGGAACTCTGGCGGGGGAAAGAGAGAGAAGTTATAATAGTCTCTTCTGAGAATTAAAAACCAAAACCACAAAACTACTCTCACACGAATCTAGGATTCAAATTTATATTTCCATGTGTTCATGGAAACTCCAGACTGAGAAGTAAATTTATCTGGTCCCAGATGGAAGCAACCCCCTGGCAATGTTAGAAAAGAAAATGCCTGAGAATTTCCAGAATTATTGAAAAGCATGAATCCATAATTAAAAGGAAAACAAGGATAAGCTACAGAAAAATAAAATTAAATCCATGCTTAAACTGTCATAAAAAAAAGCTAGAGAATACCACAAAGTTGCAGAGAAAAGTCAGATTACCTACAAAGATATGAGTGACTCATCCTCAAAAATGAGCCTGATAAGTCACATCTTTGTATAATTTCCCCTTGTGTGTTGGTTGAACCTATGACTTCTACTTGAGAACAGAATATGTCCAAGGTCATAGTGATCACTGCCTTGAGTAGATTACATTGTGCAAGGCTTAGTTTCAGCAGGCTGCAGTGACTATCTCTTGGTGCTTTGAAGAAGTAACCATCACATGGGAGAAGGCCTGTGGAAAAAAACACATGGAAAGCAGTTACCAGGGTCTACAGAAGCATAAAGTTGCCTCTGGCTGATACAAAAGCAAGAAAGCAAACTTTAGTCCTCCAACCACAAGGAGCTGAATTCTGCCACTAACCATGTAAAGCTGGAAAAGGACCACACACTCCAGAAAGAAATGCAGCCCAGTTGATACCTCGATTGTAACCTCGAAAGTTCCTACACAGAATGTCCAGCTAAGCTATTCCTGGACTTCTCATGCCCAGAAATTCTGTGATAACAAATATATGTTGTTTTAAGCCACTAGAGTGTGTTGACTTGTAATGCAGTGATAGAAAACAAATATATTGGAAGTGGAGTACAATCCCACACAAACATATGCTCAGAACCTATGAGACATAGCTAGAGTAGTCCTCCAAAGAAACTTATAGCATTAAACATGTATGTCCATAAAATGCACACAAATAAATAAAATATGCAACTCCCAAAGAACATAAAACGACCAACAATGTAATCCAAAATACAACAAATGGAAGAAATTACTAAAGACAAAAATTGAGTTAGAAAACAGAAAAAAAAATTGTGGAAAAAAACATCAAAAGAGACAAATTAATTGAGAATGAGAAAATAGCAAAAACACAAAATAAGAAGTGAAAAGGTATTTTGGTATTATCAACCAAAATAAAATGATTTTAAAAGAATTTTGTGATTCTATTGTTCAACTATATGAAAATTTATTTTTTAAGAAAGAGGGATATATAGCTTTTGGGAAAACATAAAACTGGCTTCTATAGTGGTAAAAAGTATAAATAGTCATATTTTCACAGAAGAATTAAAAGGAGATGTCTACCTCTAGAGTTGTGTAACTCTTTCCCCAAAATTACTGAACAAAATAGCATCAAGGAGGAATTCTATAGAACCTTAAAGACCAAATCATCTTAATGCTATTTAAACTGTTCCAAGGGCATTACTAAAGAAGTACATCTTCCCAATTCTTTCATGAAGTGAGTTTAACATTGATATAAAATCCACACATATACACACACACTCAAACTAAAGAACAATCTTATTATTAAATAAAGATGTAAAATATTAAATAAAATATTAGCAATAATAATATATCAAGATAAGTGGGTGTTTCGACATTAGGAAATCCATTAATAAAATTCATCACACTAAGAAAAAGTATATATGATCATGTCCTTATGTGCCAGAAATATATTTCACATAAATTAATATCAATTTCAAAATTAATGAATCTTGGTATGATAAATTATGTATTCCTGAACCCTAAAGTCAGCATCTTATCTAATGGAGAAACACTAAAGATATTCTCACAAAAGTGAAGAAATGATAAGGAATGCCCATTTTCTGTCTTACTATTTAACATTATAGTGAGGGTTGAGCCAACATAATCAAGTAAGAGCAATTTGAGGCATAATAATAAAAGAAAGAATAAAGATTGTTTTTGTTCACAAATGAAATGATTGAATATCTAATTGGTTCATAATAATAAACTGGTACTATGAACAATAAAATAATGAGTAAAGTTGCAATAAATAAAGTTAACATGAAATCAAGAATCCCCAAACACCTAAAAATTATCAGTTAGAAGATAATGGAGGAGATCCTGTTTACATTAGGAGAAGGTAAAGTAAAATACTTATGTATAAAACTAAGCATGAAATGTGTAAGCTCTATAGAAGGAAAACTATCAAACACAATAAGACACAGAATATATCTGAAAAGGAAAGACAAAAATCATCTTGTCAAAAAGATTAAAAATCATTGAGATGTCAATTCTCTCTAGATTGCTTTTTAAATGTAACATGATACAAATTTTTTAATGTCATTTTTTTATAAAGCTAGACAATGTGGTTTTAAAATTTATATGTTAAAACAAATATGCAAGAATTTCCAGGAAAAGAATATTGTGAGGAAATAAAGTGTGGAGTTTGTATAGCTGAATCTATCTATTAACATATCTCTCTTCTGTAAATAAAGCAGTTATTAGTACAATAACAGAAAGACAAATGAAAAATAATAGAAGTCTGAAAGTTGGCTTACATGAATATAAAAATTTAGTGCATAATAAAGGGGGCATCTTAAACCATGAAAAAAAGAAAAGATGAATTTTCAAGTAAGAATTAGACAATTCTATAGGTATATGGTAAACTAGATCCATTCCTCAAACTTTACATCAGTACAAATTTTGAAGAGATCAGAGATGTAAGTGTGAAATATTAACCTCTGGGAATATGACTCAAAATCCAAGTTCACCATTAAAAATAAAAAATAAAAATAAAAAAACGAACTAGAGCTGGGTGCGGTGGTGCATGCCTGTAATTCCGGCACTTTGGGAGGCTGAGATAGGAGAATCACGAGTTGAAAGCCAGCCTCAGCAATGGCAAGATACTAAGCAACTCAATGAGACCCTATCTCTAAATAAAACACAAAATAGGGCTGGGGATGTGACTGAGTGGTCACGTACCCCTGAGTTCAATCCCTGGTACCAAATCAAAACAAAACAAAAAAAGAACTAGGAAAAATATTGGTAATTAATATATAAACGGCTAATATCAGTTATGAACACTTAATACCAATGAGAATAGGGAAAATGAGTAAAAGATATGAACAATTAATTAGAAAAATGTCCTGAATTAATAGTATTATCTCAAAATGCATCTTCACTCAGAATATGATCTTATTTGAAAATAGAATTTCTGCAGAGGTAATTAAGAGTGATAATGGATTAGGGTGTGTTCTAAATCCTTTAAACAGGCTATGTGAAGGCACAGAGAGACAAGTGCAGAGGGAAGAAGGCTGAGGGGAAGGAGGTGGGAACTACAGGATGCAGCTACAAGCCAAAATCACCAAGATTGCCCCCAAGACGTGAAGCTGAGAGAAAAGCATGCAATGGTTTCTCACTTGGAGGCTCCAGAAGAACAAGTCCTGCCAATACCTTGATGTTAAACTTTTACCTCCAAAGGGTGAGATAATACATTTCTGTTGTTTGAAGTTACCAAATTTGTGGTAATTTGAATGGTAGCCCTAGGAAACCAACACATGGCTCTAACATAGGAAAATAGATAAATGCAACAATTCAAAACCACAATAAAGATCATTTTGCATTCACCTAATCTAACTAGCAAAATTTTAAAACTCAGGCAATACTATGTGTTGACTGGTACCACTGGAGCACATAAATTGAAGGGTCATTTGAAATTGACCAAATTATGCTATGTACATAAAACATATCACAGTGAATTTCACCTTTATGTATATCTATAAAGCATCATTTTAAGAAACACTGTAAATAAATAGAAGGAAGACTAGTAGAGTAGAGGAAGAAAAACAGAGTGGTAGGGAGGAAAAGAGAAAGTACTGGGGACTAAAGTGGAGCAGATTATATTCTATGCATATATGAGAATGGCAAAATGAACCCCAATATTAGGTATAAGTATAATGCTCTAGTAAAAACATTAAAAGAAACATTTTAAACATGTGCATATACTACATTCCAGCTACTCTATTCCTGGATACTGTCCCTAGAACAGAGGCAAACAGTGTGCCTTAGGTGACAAGAATGACAAGTATTGGTCTCCTTAGACCTTGGGATATGTGGAAGGGCCTTGACAATTGCCTTTGACCAGAGCATCGCCATTGCTTGTTCCTGTGAACCACAGAATAAATATTCTTGTTATGGTTTGAATATGAGGTAACCCTGAAAGTTCACGTGTGGAACAATGTAGGAATGTTCAGTGGTGAAATGATTAAATTATGATAGCTGTAACCTGAACAGTGCATTAATCCATTTGATGGATCAATAATCTGAATGGATTAATGAGTGGTAATTATAGGCAGGTAGGGCATAGGTGGAAGAAATAGGTCACTGGGGGTACACCCTTGGAGAATATATTATCCTTGGCTCCTTGCATTCAGGCTGTCTCTGCTTCCTGGTTGTCATGTACTGAGCAACTTTTCCACATCCTTCTGCCATGATGTTCTGCCTCACCTCGGGCCCAGAGATATGGAGTCAGCTGACCATGGACTGAAGCTCGGTAACCATGAGTCAAAATAAACTTTTTCTCCTCTAAGTTTTTCTTGTCAGGTCTTTTGGTCACAGTGAAAAAAGGTGACTAAAACTATTGATGTGATGTCCTATTTTAAAGATTGGGAAGGGGCAGAAGGTGTAGCTCAGTGGTAGAGCACTTGCCTAGCATGTGTGAAGATCTGGGTTCAATTACCAGCACTAATTAATTAATTAACTAATTAATTAAAGTTAAGAAGTACTACTTTATAAAAATTCTTGCATATATGTGTGTGCCTATTTATGAGATGTGTGTAAAAATGTTCAGAAGAAAATAGTCATTGCCAAAAACACTAAAAACAATTCAAATGTCATTGATAAGCAGCTGAATGAAAATGTATGACTCATGAATGCAATGAAACACTAGCTGTGACATGAACAAATATCAATAAGGAACATTGAATTAGGCACAGTGGTGCATGCCTGTAATCCAAATTACTCAGGAGTCTGAGGCAGGAGGATTATGAGTTTGAGGTCATCCTGGACAACTTAATGAGACTCTGATTCAAAAAGAATAGAAAGAAAGAAAAAAATTGGTGCGAAAACAGAAGATGCAGCCAAATATGTATTGTACAAGGCTGGGGGTTCCATTTCTTAAATTGGATTGTGGACAGTCAGGAGTTTGTTTTACTATATTATAGGGGGACAAGAAATGGTGGTGCTATATATAAATGTTTTTATATTTTAAAAATAGAGGGAAACATGGATATAAATTATCCTCAGAAGCTAATATTTCTTCTAGTCCTATTGAAAAGGGTGTCATCTTAAAAATAAATATGATTCTTGATATTGTATAAACAATTGGTTCCATGTTTTATTTTTATTTAAAAAAAATTTTTTTTAGTTGTCAATGGACCTTTATTTTATTTATTTATATGTGGTGCTGAGAATCAAACCCAGTGCCTCACACATGCTAGGCAAGCGATCTACCACTGAGCCACACCCCAGCCCCCCATGTTTTATTTTTTCAAAGAAACATTCTGCAAAAGAAAACTATGATGGAGTCCTTTTCAGACAACCACAGCCACCTGCATGTTGTTTGGGTCATGATACCACCAAAGTATCCTTTCTCACCTGCTGTAAGCAAAATTTAAATTATTATTTTTCATTTTTATAATAAAATACCTTCTTTAGGAATGTCAGTTATAAATTCAACCAAATTAAATGAGAGACAACATGCAAACAGGGAAATTTGGTTCCTAGTTTCCTAGAAATAACTGAAAATATCTCATTCTTTGCTACTATAGGGACAGCACATTCTTGAATTCTGTAATTAAAAAGGCATAAATCTACCACATCTCCAATGTTTCATTGTTTTTCAGTAATAAAAATGCCAATGGTCCATGTTTCATATCTGACTAAATGATGACAAACATGTGAATGAAAATGTATCCAAATGTTTGTGTTGTTTAGTTTTAATTACAGTATGATCAACTCATTAATGAAATGGTATTTGTCAGATGTTAATTTCTCTCTGGTCTGTTACAACCATACTGATTACAGATGCCATCTAATTTACAACAAATCAGACTGCCTTTGTGACTGCTTTCTGTATTCCTATCTTTTGTGATTTTGGCAGCTGTCCCTCAAGGATTTTCACTTGCCTCTCTCACTCAAGGCTCTGATGCATCCCTCCCATGTTCTAACAACTCCAAGTGAATCCCAGGGCCTCAGCCCTCCCAGACAGAGCATGACACATTATTCAGATCACAGATGGAAGCTTCATTTCTACACACAAGCCAAGTCAGCCCTTGGCTTTAACACCATCTAGCTCCTCACTCAGGTCCCTGTATATATCCATGTGAACTGCATGTTGTGTAAGTCCAGGGAGCTATTTCCAGACTCCAAAGTAAATGGCACCCATTCCTGGAATGGTGCAAAGCTCTTCCTTCCACCTACAGAGCTTATTTCCCCAAACTATACCAATGTTGTAGAAATAAAGTAACTATTTATTCCTTGTCTATCCGGTAAATGGGAAAATCTCACCTCCAGAGAGAGACCTTTTCCTGTGGGCATAAATAATGTCTTCCCAGCTGTCCTGGGTGCCTTCCTGTTGTATTACTGAATGATTTGCTTGTTGTGAGGATTACTATCAAGATCCTTGACTCAGCTAAGCACTTACATGGAAAGATTAGAGCTACATATGCTGTCTTGTCCAAATCCTTATTTACTGTCTCTTGGAGACAAGAAAGAGTTAGACAATCAGCAGAGATGCTTTATAGGAAAAGCAAATCTTAGACTGAAAGGCCTTGTTTGTCCATTGAAAGACAGAGGTCTAGGACCCAGAAAAATGGACAGAACTGAGACATTAAAAAAAGTCATGCTCTTTGCTTGATTCAAATTCTAGATTATTTTTATCTCTCAAAGGAAAATTTACCCTGTTTCAGAACCACAAGCAGTCTTCTTCAGCCTATTGACTTTTTGAATCTCATTTTATCCATAGGCTGGTCCATTTGCCCATGGAATCTCACTAATCTTTGCCAACTTAGATTTATACCTCTAGGGGGCCCCACTTGGAAGGCCCAGTATACATATGTTTCCACCTGCCAGGGGACATATTTCAAATGCACCATTACCCCAACCTTCACATTGCTAATGGTCTATGAAACTGTCCATCCTAATATGCCAGGACGGCTGGTAGGACAGCCCTCCTAGTATTCACCCTCCTGATTGCCAAGGTGGAATGAGGAAACTTGTGCTCCCTATGCAAATTTACATCTTTCTGATAAATTCTGGTAAATCTCATTTATTGACCAGGATTACTGACCAGGATTATGAAACCAGTCTTCTCACAGTAAATGTGTTCACAACAAAAAAAGAATCTATTCTCTGCATGCGATCATTCTCCTGTACTTCAACATTTCAGACAGGTACCCTTTTCAGAGAAAATATCTGATGTCCTAATTCAAAGAGATCATTTTGAACTGTGGATTTCTGCTCAGTCTTCCTTTTGAGAAGGCCCTATTTCATGTCTGCGTAGATTCTTATTGTTGCTCAACAAATTACTACAAATTTAGAGGCTTACAGGAATGCCCACTTGTTTGTATAGATCGAAAGTCTGGACACATCTTAGTTGGGTCCTTTGCTTAGGGTTTTATAAGACTGAATTCTAGAGGGGTGCACTCTCATTTGCAAATCCCACTAAGGAATGATCAGCCTCCAGTTTCTTTAGATCATCAGTAGAATTATTTCCTTGAGGATATAGAATTCATTGTAGCATTTTTCAAAATGCAGAAACAGAAAAAAAAAGTCTCTATTGCTTGAAGTTTCTGGTTTCAAGAAAGGCCAAGACCATTTTTTAAGGCTTTTAGATTAAGCCCACCTAGCATACTCACCCTTTTGATTAACTCGAAGTCAATTGATTAGAGACTTTTTTTTTATATCTGAAAAATTTCTTCACCTTTGCCATATTCTGTTGGTTAGAAGCGGGTTGTAGATTCTACCCACACTCAAGGGCAGGGGATTATACAAGGATATGACTCACTGGAGGTCACCCTAAGCCACATCTGCCACAGTACAGCAGCCCCCCTTCACCACAGGGCATGTGTTCCAAGACCCCCAGTGGATGCCTGAAACCTCTGGTAGTGCCAAACCCTATATATACTACATTGTGTATACACACCCATGATAAAGTTTCACCTCTTCACCTAACTGAAGCACTCCATGTCTTCTCGTTGGCATATCCAAATTGCCAGTATCATTACTCTTCTTTTT
Organism: Geosciurus inauris; assembly: GCA_004024805.1. Classification (NCBI taxonomy): domain Eukaryota; kingdom Metazoa; phylum Chordata; class Mammalia; order Rodentia; family Sciuridae; genus Geosciurus; species Geosciurus inauris. The sequence goes on from PVHX01011874.1 coordinate 39,945, forward strand.
GGGACCATAATTAAGCAAAATAAAGGTTATTTGAAGTCAAGCTGATATACTGTGACAAATCTGCTTGATAACTGTCTTGGTTACTAGGTAACTAATGGGTGGGTAGTATATACAGTATAAATATGCTGGACAAAGGGATCATTCACATCCCAGTTAAAATGGAGTGGAGTGGTAGGGGACATCACATTATTCTGAATGGTGTGCAATTTAACACTTACAATTTCCACTTAATATTTTTAGACAATGGTTAGACAATGGTTGACTATGGTTAACTAAAACAGGAAGAAGTAAAACCGTGCTGTTGTAGTTGGTTTTTTGTTGTTGTTGTTTGTTTGTTTGTTTGTTTGTTTTTGTCATTATGACCAAAAGACTCAACAACAATTAGAGGAGGAAAAGCTTATTTGGCTTACGGTTTCAGAGGTCTCAGTCTATAGAGAGCCAACTCCATAGGTCTGAACCCAAGATGAAGCAGAACATCATGGCAGAAGAATATGGTGGAAGAAAGCAGCTAAGGACATGAAAATCAGAAAGCAGAAAGACCTCTGCTCACTAGGGATAAAATATAAATTCCAAAGTCATGCCCCCAGAGACATTCTACCTCCTCTAGTCCCTCCCTGCCTGCCTATAGTTACCATTCAGTTAATCCATATCAGTGGATGAATCCATTGATTAGTTGAATTTTTTAAAAAAATTTTAATTGTAGTTGGACACAATATCTTTATTTATTTAGTTTTTTTAATGTAGTTGAATTTTTTAAAAAAAATTTAATTGTAGTTGGACACAATATCTTTATTTATTTAGTTTTTTTTTAGTGTGGTACTGAGACTTGAACCTAGTACCTCACACGTGCTAGGTGAGTGCTCTACCACGGAGCCACAACCCCAGCCCTCGTTGATTACTTTACACTAATCATTTCACCTATGAAAATTCTTGTATTATCTCACACTTGAATTTTGGGGGACACCTTATATCTAAACCATAACACATGGGTATGGGAAACTGTTGTATATTCAAATAAAGGTCCACTTATTCCATTATTAACCACAATCCAGAGCAGAGGACAAAGAGACGATACAAACAATGTAGTAATACCTATAGGGCTAAACCTGTCAACTTTATTCCTGGTCATCCTTCCTCCTCTCTACAGAATCATATTGCATTGAAAATTACACTTCCACTAAGAATACTTAGGCACTACACTGTGTGTTTGCATTTTGGACCATGCTGCTCACATCTGTTGACTCAGTAACTGTCACATACAAGTGAGAAACAACTCTGAGCAGGTCAGTCATTAAAGTGAATCTATTTCCTTGCCTGAATACCCTGCAATACATTTCACTTGTTTCTTCCAATATGTGCTACTTGGATAAGAAATGAAATTCAAGCACTCTTTTGGCATAGAATGGTTGATCTAATTTCACTTCTTTTTATTCTATAAAACCCTATTCTTTTGTATGAAAGTATTTTCATCAAGAAGGTGATATTTGCTTTAAGAAAATTTTAGGGGCTAAAATTGCAGAGAGAATGATTTTGGATCCCAATGTGCACTTAGCTTGTGATGTAGAAAATTTACAAGGTGCAAATCAGTAGTAACCCCCCACCTCATAGTGACATAAGAAGTATAACAATGCAGGAAGATCTAGAAAAGGCTGGCCAACACATGCTTCTCCTATGGAGATCAGTTTTTTGACTTCCTGCTGTTTCCTTCGCCACCCTTGCCCCCTCTCACCATTCTGGATAAGATAAGTGATTCAGGAGATGCTCGCTGCCTTCTTCCAGAAAAAGAACACTCACCTCTGCCACTTACAACACTTGCCTTTCACTTTTGTCTCTCTTTTTGGGATATGAGACCTTCAACTTTTGGCATGACTAATAAAGCCTTAAAATATAGCTGTTTGAAACACTGACTGTGAGAATATTTGTCCTGAGCATCATCCATTTCAAGATCAACTAAAATAGCTTGAGGTCAGGAAAAAAGGACTCAAAACACAAGTTCAGGATGCTATACCTCCCACTGCACAGATGATAGTCACAGGTACTAAAATATCATCAGGTCCCCAGAGTGGTGAGGCAAATCTAGTCATACTACTGATACATCTCTTTATATGACCACTAAAAGCTAAATAAATTTCCATGATCATTCCTGAGTTCTGAGATTTTAAAATCAAATCCTCTTTCTATTGCTTCCCCTAGACTTTAAGATGAACACACTGTTCCTGAAGTCCCGGTCTATAAAACTTTGGACTCCACACTACTCGTGGAATCCCGCATCTCCTACTTCCAAAACAATAGACTAGAAGCATGATCACATTTTCCAGACTTTTTCAGGCTCTTTGCTGTGCCAAGGCAGTGGCCAGGGGACATGAATGAACACAAGTCTAAGAAATAGATAAAAGAAAATGATGCTATATGCCATTATGGCAATCCCAATAACTCTGAAGCCCATGTTCCTTTGTTTCCTATATTATAAGGGGTAGTTGATTAGATTGGGATTATATGGTATCAGGTAATGAAAATTAGTTTGAAGACACTGTGTAGTGAGCTCATGCTTAGAGCATTAAATGAGGCATTCTCACATGGAAGAGACCCAGTCCAGAACACGGGTGATAGGCCTAGGAACTGCCTCCTGTGTTCTTGTCTCCTGTTACCTCTGCTGTTTTCTCTACTCACTAATCCTTGGCTTGTTCTCTTGGCTACTCTCCTGGCATCCACCCTGCTCAGCCTCTGGCAAGTTTCCAGCCTTTGACTCTGGCTGCCTCTGCTTGTGGATTGGACCTGATGCCTGCTCTAGATTTCCTGCACTATCCTGGCAACTCTTAGAGTTTTGACCCTGCCCGGCCCTGTTGCCATCATGCTTGAATGTCCTTTTCAAAGGTAGCTTTAAAAAATAGCAGTTGAATCATTTTGTACTTCTTTACAATCTCCAGCTACCAGTTTTATCTTCTTACCTCTTGTCAGATTTTGGAATGGATATCCTAATCTTAAATTTAGTAAATATCTCTTCAAGTGAAGATGAGAAAGGCATTTTAATAAATAAAATTCAAATTCAATATATGTTAATGAATAAATAAAAGTTTGAATGAATCCAGTAGGGTACTTACACTGGTGAGTATTAATCTTCTTTACTCAGTCACTCATCCAAGTGTTAATTTCTTCTGCAAACACCTCCACAGAGGCACAGAAATAATGTTTTACTGCCCATCTGGGCATCCTTTGATGCAGTCAAGTTGCCATGTAAGATTAGCCATCATGCTGGGCACAGTGGAGCACATCTGTAATCCCAGTGGCTCAGGAGGCTGAGGCAGGAGGATCTCAAGTTCAAAGCCAGCCTCAGCAACTTAGCAAGGCCCTAAGCAACTCAGTGAGACCTTGTCTCTAAATAAAATATTAAAAATGGCTGGGGATGTGGCTCAATGGTAAAGCATCCCTGGGTTCAATCTCTGGTACCCCCCCACCAAAAAAAGAAAAAAAAAAAGATAGTAATCATCCCAACAAGTTACCAAATGATGATACTCAGAGTCATTTCTCCCTTCAACTTTGCTGTTTCATTATTGGGCCAAGCTTGTGGCTGACTTCCTCTTCCTCAGGAATCTCTCTTGCTGCTCCCCTGATTGACTCCTGCAGGCTGCTCCTTAGCTCATTGAAAATGCCTAGGCATGTCTAAATCCCAGCTTACCTGCCAACCAGACCCCCTTGGTATAACACAAAAAGTTTTTCATAAAAATGAAGATTAAAAGTGAGGTCATAAACAATTTAAGAGGAGAGAAGCATTTGTTCTTGGATTTACCTTCCTGGTAGCTCCTAATGATTTTAGGAATTCCGGATGAGATAATTATTATAATTAAGCAATACTTTCAGCTCTAAGCTTTGTGATTGGCAAGGTGAATATAAAATAATAAATGTGTCCCCAGATTTCACCAGCTTTTGATGAAAAAAAAAAGGCTACACTTTTTTAAAATATCCAAATTGATTTCACAAAGTCCACTCTTCAACTCTACTTCCCAAGTGATTTCTGAAAATCCCTGAGGAATTCTTAGGTTTGCTATGAATCAAACCTGGTGGTCTCTTTTCAACTCTACCAACCAGTTTGGGCATCCAACCTTTACTACAGATCTCCTGCAGGTCTTATCACATGATTTCTTTTGATTCTTTGGGCTACTCTCTCTCCCTGTCCCAATTTTCTCCAAGTAGGGACAAAGATTCCTTGGTTAATTCTTTAAATATGGCTAGGTACCTACTGCAATGTTTTACAAAATTTTATTGAATTCTAAAGGGACAGTAGAAGTTCAAGTTGCAGTTTCTCACATGGCTAACAGTAGTGGATATGTTTGGGTTTTATAGTAACTAGATATAACTTGAGTCCTTACCTAAGATCCCAAGATCTTACCTAAGATCATGGCAGTTACCAGATTAACCTCCACAAGTTTTATGGTGTTTGAATATTGGAAATCTTCATGTCTCCAAGTCTAGTCTTGTGATTCTTTCTTATTGAAGAGAAGGTCACCTTCTCCCTAATTTAAAATTATCTCATCTCCTGCCCCATTAAAATCAAAGGTGGGAACATCCACTTCCTCCAAGAGAAAACACAACCCTCATAGTTTATGAAGTGTAGAGATCTGACCTATAAGGCTCCACAGGATAATAATAGTAGCTGATAGAATATTTCCTGAGCTCTGTTATTAATCTTAATACCATATAAGAGATGCCTACAGTTTGATGAAAATCCATGTTTTATATAATTATTACACTAATTTTTTAAAGGAAACAAATCCAGAAAAAATATATATTCAACATTCTGTAGTGAACAGAAAATATCTCAGTTTGTAGCATCTATATTCAGGTGTAAGATGCCCTCACAATACCTCCCAGTGGGCGGGCACTTGCTTTACAGTGGGATAACTCAAGAATGCTACTGGTAATTTTCCTAAAATAAAGTATATTCATTTTTAAAAATCTGCTTCTGAACCTCCAGAAACCCAAACCCTCCAGCAACTCACAAAGGGCAATTCTCTTTAAAAAATTAAATTTCTCAATTTATCAAATACTATAGTAAATTACTAGAACTACTTCTTAATACTACAGCTACTTATAAAAGGAACATTCAATAAATGTGTAAACCCCTTCCATATTTCAAGCACTTCAGCTGGTGCTGACTTTATGGTATGAAAAGTTCAGAACAGGTCCTAGTGAAATCTGAGTTTGCCATGAAACTGGATTCTCTACTTCTTCTGGTGGGTAGGATCTGCTAGGCCTCTGTGGCTGAGAAAGCCTACTGTAGTGTTAGCAGCTAGTCAAGGCAGGAGATTCCTGGTTATGTCAGCTCTGAGGGTCATAGCCAGTGAAGCCTGATTCTTTTCCACTTCATTGAGTGGCATGTTATAGCTCTTAATGGCGGGCTGTGCCCTCCAGTATCGCAGCAGACCCCAGGAGGTCACCACCAACTTCTTTCCAGGTTCTTCTCTCATGAATTCAAAGAATGAAATTCACAGACAAAGAAGAGTGAGTGCAAAGGAGTAGGATTTATTTGTGTGGGAAAAAAAGACTGAACTCTCATGAGATGAGAGGAGACCTGATAGAAGTTGCTGCTTAAATGGCATTTGAGTCAATGCTATTGGCCCAAAATTATATTAATCAGGGTTTGGAAAACTACCAATACTATTGGTTAGCCCTGCAGTCTCCATTCAGGTCTGCCCTTCTTCTGTTTTTCTGCCACTCCTCTGAAAGCAGGAGGTCAAGTTGGCTCATTATGTATGGTTCAGGGGTCTGGCGCTATGTGGAACAGACATCCACACTGGCCAGCGCCAGGTCTCTGAGGGGTGAGAGGTAGGCACACCCTGGCTTGCTTCAGAACTGGCTCACCATGCCTTAAGCCTACACCAGCATGCAGGCTTCCGGTGGCCACAGTCCCTGCTTACTAACTGCACTCCTGCCCACCTGAACCACTGCTCTGCAGTTCCAGGATAAGGACTTGGCTTCATTGGTGTCCAAGGAGTCCATAACTGATGGAGAACTGATACATGTCAGTCACTCTTCTAATTACAATATCTCATTTCACCTTAACATATGATTAAGAGCTACAGTTCTACTTTCACTTATAGACAAAGAAATTCAGGCTTAGATAAATTAAATATTCTTTCTAATTCATGCAACTAACATATGGTGGAGCTGGTATTTGAAACAAAATCTTATATTGACAATAAACACTATAATCACTGGGAACCCATGCAAACAGAATGTTATTTGAGACCTACACATCTTTTGAGAACAAGTAGTTAGTTTCAGTTATCAAACAATTCTGCTTTGGTCAATTAGATCAACTAAACAATGCCTGTGAAGAAATCAAAGTTAAATTCAATATTAAATTCTCCGGAATAGTCTCTGGTTGGTTATGTCAATGACCCAAAATGTCATAATTATGCACCAAGAAGGCCAGCCTGTATGTGGGACGGGTTAAGTATGTTTCAGTTTAAGAAATACCCATCTTTTAATTTTATTTATAAACTATCTGTGTGGATTGTGCCTTCTAGCACTAGCATTCAATTCCTCATATTTTATATACCTTGCACAGCTATTCAAATTTTAAAATACACATACATTGCCAGCTATTTTAGTGTTTAGTAACAGGATTTATTAAACTGAATTTAGAAAATATCTTCTAAAGTAGAGTTACCAGACTCAGAAAATAAAATAAAAATTCAGAACACAGAGTTAAATTTGAATTTCAGATCAACAAAAAATAAAATTTTTAGTATAATCATGTCCTATGCAATTTTTGGAACATACGTATCCTGAAAACAATCATTTGTCTGAAATTCAAATTTAACTAGATGCCCTATATTTTACGTGGCAACCTTAGTGTAAAGACACAGATTTCAATCACCAAGCTGTTGCTTTAATGTTGTGTACTGGTCATTTCAGGGTACCACGAGAAATGGACACTTCTTGTTCCCATCCATTTGGAAGTTTTGGTGTAGACCACTTAAATTGCTAAAATGGCTTGGTAGTTCCCCTATAGTTACTTGCCATTACAGAGATTTGCAGCATATGTAGCTCTTGATCTCTACTATAGTCAACTCAAAAAACTGTCTGCAATACTCTGTTATTTTCTGCTGTGCTATTGCCAGAGTAATTATGGATTTCTCTGGAGGAAAACACATCCATTGATTTTAAGTTGTTTGGGGGAATTTTAATTTAATGTAAGTTTCCTTCTGCCATGACTGCTACTTTCATATAGTCTATACAACAGTTGGGGAGGAAACAAAATGCCTTTTGTTGAGAAGTCTGGTGTTTTGCCTTTTTTGTTTGTTTAGCTTTAAGGAGGCAATTTTGGGAGAAGCATTGGTGGAGAGCAGGGGAAGTCAGTAGAGACTTAAAGCAGAGTTCTTTAACCCAAGGTCACTGAACTTCTGAGGTGCAGGTTAAATGTTGGTTTGGGGGTTTTATGTGCCCTCAAGTAGCCATCTCAGCAGTCCACCACAGACTAGACAGAAACATGAACGCCCTTCTGTCACTCCGCTGATGTTGGCTCTCGAGCCCTCATGAAACCAGCTCCACAGGAAAGTCTAATATTTGAACTTTTCACTCTTGGTTCATTTTATTAGACAGCAGTGAAAGTTATCCTTGTACTAAGTGCTGAAGAGGAAAATATAAAACACCCTTATTAATTAGTCTTTACATTTCTCCTTTCCTTTCTCTTTACATACATTTCTTTAAGAAATTATTTCCCCTTAATTCACTTACTTGATAGCAAAAAATGTTTGAAACTATATGTGATAAGAAGGAAAATAGAAAAAGATGAGTTATGGGAGACCACCCAAGAAAAATGTTTTCATATGCTATTAAATACTTTCCAGTCTTTTAAACTGATTTTTACTTCTGACCTGAACAGACTAGAACTGAATTTCTCAAATATTTAAAAAAAGAGAGGAAAATAACAAATTCTGTGTCCAAATTTTTCACAGAAGTTGTAAAAGAATCTATAATGCATCATAACATTTTAGTTATATCTTAAAAAGTTGCTGCATAGATAAATTATCTTTTTTTTAAATGAGAATTTATTTTAAGAAGGAAACCTGTAATTGAATCCTTGTTCTCTTCTTTCCTGATGCTGTACAGTCAAAGCATTATCCAAATGCCAGAGAACCTCAACACAGAGCAGCCAGACTGGGGGCTTTAAAATTATTTTTTATAGACTTTATTTTTTGGAGTAATTTTAGGTTCACAATAAAACTGAGCAGAACGCACAGAGATTTCTCCTATCACCCCTTGCTCTCCACATGCATAACCTATCCCATTATCAACATTGGCTGGGTGTTTTTATAACCCCCCAAAAATTGAAGAGAGGAGTTACAGTTGGTAGAATAGATAAGAAACAAGTCTACTGAAATCATCTTATTTGATGTTTATATCTTTAGTTTCTATATTATAGATTTATATGTAGGTAAAGACACACGTACATGTATATACCTAATACATATGCAATGCTCTGGAATTTATTTTTACAAAATAAATACTTTTGCTTATTATATTAATGTAATACTGGCAAAAATTCTATATGTTCTACATTTTAAAAATAACCCCATACTAAGATTGTCAGCTATGAGGTTGCAAATTGACCACTGTTAAAATGAACTTCCAGTTGACATGTTCTATGAAGGCCATCTAAACATCCTGTCTAGATGGGCGGAACTGTTGCATTGTTAAGGTGCATGGTGATTAATGTAAGATTGAGCAATCAAAAAGATAAATGAAGAAAAAAATGTTTCAAGAAAGTGCTATTAGATTTCAGAAGACTCCATTTGCAAATGAAGGACCAAAAATGTTGAAATAAGTATTTAGAGGCACTGTGGGTTTGTGGTTTGTGTGGGGAAGACAGTAGATTCTAATCCTAATGAGAGAACCATTTCACTGCAGAACCAGCAAATAGTGGGACTACTTTTAGTGTGCTTCTTTGTCTACAACACCGAGAATGCTGCTATGTCCTGTCCCAAAAGTACTGAGATTGCCTAAGGGAGCATGTATTAGGTATCTTTAAAATGTAAGGAACCACATAAAAGACTAAAAGGAAAAAATTACTATGATGTGAACATTAAACAAAACTGTTTATCTTATATACAGGTTGCTAAATGTGATGTGTTGTCATTGCAATGGATTGGCTTTAGGATGTTCTGGGCCTTCGTGACCCCATTCCCATCGGGGCCCCAGATAGCTAAGAAGGTTCCAAACTGTGAAACAGTCACAGAGGCAGGTCCCCAAAAGAACATAACTAAGCCCTCATTAAGAGCATCCAGTTTCACTATTCTCAACCCACTTTACAACAAATTTGTTATTCAAAACCATCTACAGATCATCTGCATGCATGGGATACGGTTTGCTCTGTACCAGCATTTCTTGGTGTGTGGGGACTGTCCTGTGGACCATAAGATGTTGGGCAGCATCCCTGGCCTCTCCCCTCTAGATGCCAGGAACACTAATCCCTGTCCAAGCTATGATGACCAAAATTGTTTCCTGATGTTGCCAAATGTCCCCTCAGGGGCAAATCACCCCTAGTTGAGAACTACTGCCCTATGCTAAGACAGCAATTCCCAAATGTCAGTGAATACAAGACTCACTTAAGTGATGGTTTTTAAAATATGGGTTCCTGGACCCTACATCCTAACATTTAATTCAGCAAAGCTGAGGTGAGTACTAGTAATCGGGGCTTTCCACAAACATTCTAGATGATTCTGATGCAAGAGAGCCACACTGCAAACTTTGTAAAACATGCTTTTGGGAGATGGGAAAGTAGTTCTACTTGGAAGGAGTTTCTACTTGGAAGGAGTTCATTGTGTAGTAAGAAAGCCAAACAAGAGCCTCATGTGCTTAAAACACTGCAATAAAGGCAAAAAAAGTAAGTTCTATATGAATAATGTAAATACCCACTGCAAAGGTTTAGAGGTTCAGAGGTTTTCTCAGATTGAGGAAAGTCTTCAATGTAATTAAATATGGAATTGTGAGATTTTAATGATGAATGGGGTTTTCACAGATAGTTTTGAGTGAAAGGGGTTCTAAGCAAGGAAATGGCACCAGTGAAGGCAGGGGGGCTAGAAACTTCATAACCAGAATCTAAGATCTATGCTCCCAAACTTATTTTGAGACAAAGTTTGGAATAAACCTCCTACTGTTCAATACACAGCAGATGACCACCACTTATCAGCTCCCTGGTGATTATAATTTTTGCTCCCATAGGGGCACTACAATAACTGCCTTTGAGAAGACACTCCTAACACAGCAGTGTATATTAGGAATCTGGCCATTTTTTTCTGTTCCAGTTTTTATTGTGGGAGCAATTTTTTCATGGTTCAGTTTCATGAAAGCAAGAGTCTAGGAGAAAGGTCACATAATGAGAGGGGGAAAGGAAAAAATCAAATTAATCCTTACAATCTGAAAATGGCTCTCACATTCCTTTTCTATTTTAATTTTATGGTTTGAATCTTAAATGTCTCCCCAAAGCCCATGCTCTGAAGCCTTGGTCCCCACCTAATGCACTCTTGGAAAGTAGTGGAAACTTTATGGGCGGAGCCTACTTTCTTGGAGGAAGTAGGTATTGGGAGCATGACTTTGAAGGGTATTTCAGGACTCCTGCCTCTTCTGTCTCTCTCTCTGCTTGATGGCTGCCCTGAGCTGAACAGATCAGGTCACACACTTCTACCATGATGCACTGCCTTACCATAGGCCCAAATATAATCAGGCCATACAACCACGGACTGAAACCTCTGAAACCATGGGACAAAATAAAACTTTCCTCCTTGTAAGTTAATTATCTCAGGTATTTTGTCACAGTGATGGGAAGCTAATCCTTTTTAGGATTATTCACTAGTGCTTATTCACCACTGATTTCACAGCACTTGATTTCTAAACTATTGTTTTAAGCTGGGGCTGATCACATGTCCTTGCTTGTAGAGTGTCGGCTGAAACTATTCAGACTTGGACTAAGTCTTCTAGTCAAGGGTAGAAGAGCAGTCTTTCCTCTTAGAAAGCTTATCCTCCATGTTTGACACTCTCGAAGTGCTCTGCTTCTCATCTGAGAGTCTTCAGCCTAAAGCCTGTTCACAGAGGTTACTATTGTCCCAAGGAGATTTTGGTCACCAGTCCAGACCAGGCTCTAAAATTTTTCTTTTATTGAAGCATCATGTAGATTTCCAAGGGAAGGGTAAAGCTTTTATGGAGGTTCTTTGATAACATTCACAGAAAGTATTGTATATTATACATTAAATTATGCAACCAAAATTCTTTATCAGAGAATTTCCCCCAAACTCATAAACTTACTTCTTAAACTCTCATTCTTGAAGAACATAAATTTTATTCTTATTTGTTTTCATTGAAAATATAGACAAGTAGTCAGCCTATTTTTCTATAACATTCTACTGTAATGCAGTTTAAGGGAAATAATTCTAAATATAAAAGCTTTTTTTAAACTTTATTCTCTTTATAACTCATTCCAATTATCAGACTCTATAAAACTGTGGGACATTGTAGAGGTTTCAAAAGTGAGGCCACAAATGATCCTTGTCCTCATAGAACATAAAATTGCTTTGGGAGACAATACTCAGATGGGAAGTAGTTAAATAACCAAATAAGGCAGTCTATAATTTAGTGCCAGCCAGAGTTAGGAGTTCAGATATAAATTTGGGAAGGCATGCTGAAAATTAGAAACCAAAGTGGACTAGAGTAACCATGTGAAAGGTGAGATTCAGGCTGATGAAGGGGAAGGTTAGAGGAAAGAGCATAATAATCAGAGTATTAATTTAAAAAATGGGTATGGGGTAGGGGATATGAATCTTAGTAAAATGAGAAATACTCGGAAAAAAATGACAATAGTTTAGCATTATGCAGGGTGTATGCTGATAAAAACTGGACAGGAGGGGGTCAGACCACTCCATAAACTTAATCAAGAGATCATAAGCCTGGCACAATGACAAATGCCTGTAATCCCAGTGGTTTGGGAGGCTGACACAGGGGATTGCGAGTCCAAAGCCAGCCTCAACAACTTAAGCGAAGCCCTAAGCAACTCAGGGAAGTCCTCTCTCTAAATGAAATACAAAAAAAGGACTGGGGATGTTGCTCAATGATTAAGTGCCCCTGAGTTCAATCCCCGTTACCAAAAAAAAAAGAAAAAAGAAAAAGAGAGAGAGTTCCTTGAATGACCAGCTGTGGGGTAGGCAATGGAGAACCAGGAGATGGTATGAATATATGAGTATTGGTAAGAATAGCATTTTAAGAATGTTGGTTTGGAATGGCTGTAAGTTAGACGGGGGAAAAGAGAAGATACTTTGCTGATTAGATAGGGAAAAGGAGACTGGAGGCAGGAAGACTAGTAAGGAAACTATCACACTAATCCAGAAAGAAGGGAACAAAGTCCTAAAGCGAGCTGGTGACAGAAAGGAGCAGATGGTTGTTGTTTTGTCAAAAAAGAGTTGATAGGACTGGGCAAATTCATCGGATACATGAGGTGAACTAAGGGGTGAGGAATCGGCTCCAATTCTCATCAAAATATCCTGGGACAGATGTGTCTTCCTGCCGTCATCTAAGTTCTTTCCACCAACCCTATCCTATTAAAACTTGCACAAAATATTCTGACCACCACATTTGAGAATTTGTGGGTTGTTTTGTTGTGGTGGTTTTAAGATTTCCAAGGAAATAATACCTAAAACTTAAATCCAGCAACACTGGCAATGTGATTCTTTTTAACAGGAAAAGTTCAAAATCTGTATAATCAGAGTATTTCCAAGATAATAGTCTATCTGCTTAACATTTTTCACTATGCTCCTCCATTTATTCATAGTGCCATTAAAAATGTTCGGTGTTCATTCCTGAAACCAATCCTGTCCTTCTGGGTCCAACAGTCGAGTCAATAATGTGATTGCTTAAACATCAAAGCTTTCCCTCACTAATGTCCTTACCAGGGGACATAAATAGGCAGGTCTTTTCTCTCTGGTTGGGGCAAACGCCTATGTTGTTCAAACCAGCATACTGTACATTCCTGTGTGAGTTTATGTGTTTGATCACCAGGCAGATGGAATATCTGGTTTTCCCATTGCTATCAATTGAATGTGCACAGTGCACACCCTGCCCAAAGCAGACCTGTTCTGCCCAGGCAGAACTCAGGGCTCAGTGCCCTGGGACAGCCCATTCTTGGAAATGCTCATAGGATCTTCAGTTTCCCCTTTTTGAGGTGTACAAGGAAAATATTACCCTGGGGAAATATCAAAGGATTTCCTGACATCAGCCAAAGAAACAGGTGCACACATATTTGATGTGATAAAAAGGGGATACACAACAGTGGCCACAGTGTAAGCAGATTATTTTCCCCACCCAACAATTTCAGTAGACCACTCAGAAAACTTCTACCCTCAGTAATCACTGTCTCTATAATAAATTTGAATGTCTTAGTCTGGAATTCAAGTTCCTTCACAGTCTGGCCTCAATTGACCTTTACAACCACATTATGCACTACACCCATTTAAGAGTCTGCCAAACTAAGCCATGTACCATTCCTTGATCCTCAATCCATGCCCTGGCCTTGCTTATGTGCTTCCCTCAATTTAACATTATCATTCCCTACAATCCAAATACACAAATTCTAGCATCTACTTAGTGGATAACCAGAGATGTGAAAAATTTTGCTCCATTTATGTACAATGAATCAAAGAGTATTCTGCTGTCATGTATAACTGATTAAAACAAACAAATAAATAAACAAGAAACAAAACAAAACAAAAAACAACACACACATTCTAAGCAACCTAAAAGTTCTGTTCATTTAGCAATCCACAAAGACTTTCCTATGCCCCAGGTGGAAGCCCTCACTCCTTTATCGTCCCATCGCCAGTGACATATAACCCTCTGATGGTACCTCCACTTTCTATCTTGAGTCATGGCCAATAGTCTTACCTGTGGACTGTGGACTTCTTGGGGAATCTATGCATGCATGATTCATCTTTGAACACTGCACCCTCATGTCAGGCATCTTGGACATATTGTGAAGAATACTTGGAATGAGAAAAATTGGTTCACATCTACCTCTTTCTGGCTGTGTTACCATGATCAAGACCCTTAACCTCTGTGACTATGAGTTTCTAAACTTCAACTCTTTTAAGGTTAGATGTGATAAGAGAATAAAAGTCATTATCTAATCTCTAAAGGATTACATTTCTTAGTGTACTTTGTGATATAAGTTAATATTAATATACCTAGGTGACAAAACAGATAGTGAAAGAAATAAACCTATTTCTTGACATTGCTAGAGAGATACTTTAATTTTGTGCATAATATGAAACAATGAAACACTTGGCTTGTTTGTTTCACAGTATGAGTACTGGGACTTCGAACTGTTTATGAAAAGAGAATGAATGAGATCCTGTTACTAAAGTTGCTGAGCCCATCTCCCCTGTCTCACTGGTCCAGCCTTTTTTTCATCTTTATACTATACCCTGGGTGTGTTACAGTGATTCACAAAAGCTGCCACTAAGGTGAAATGGAAGTAGTTTAATAATAGAAACCAAAAGAGAAAGAAAACAAAAGAAAAAGAAAAGGGAGACCTCAATCACTCATTCATTCATTCATTCATTCATTCACAAGTATTTATTGAGTGTTCCTAAGGGCCAGGCATCATTCTGTGTTCTAAGGATAGAGGTAAATAAGACGAAGTTCTTTCCTGCCCTTGCAATGTTTAGAAACTAGTAGAGAAAGTTAGTTTGATATGCAATTCCATTGAAATATGGTATGTTAATTTTGGAAAGAGCTTACCAATTGAAATGAATTTTATGGTTTATAATGTTCATCCATCATCAAGCAAAATCTCTCATTTCACAGGTGCCCTTGAAATACATGTAAGTTCAGTTCATTGTATCAAAAGATAACAAATGCTCGCAAGGATGAGGGAAAAAAGGAAGCATTTGTAAACCATTGGTAGCAAAGTAACCAACAAGATGGTAATACCTCCATCTTGGAAAACACTCCAAATTCCTTAAAATATTAAAAATATAACTACCTTGTGCTTCAGTAATCCCATTACTGGGCACATATCCAAAGGAAATGAAGTGAGTATGTTGAAGAGATATCTGTACTGCCATATTTATTGCAGCATTATTCACAATAGCCAAGTATCTATCAACAGATTCATGGATAAAGAAAATGTGGTATATATACACAATGGAATACTATTCCATCCTAAAAAAAAAAAGGAAATTCTGTCATTTGTGACAACATACATGAATCTGGAGTGAAATAAACCAGGCACATAAAGATACTGCACGATCTCATTCATATATGTAATCTAGAAGAGTTGATCACATAGTAGAGAGTAGAACAGTGGTTACCAGAGGCTGAAGTACATGGAGGGGGAGTTAAGGGAGGTGTTGGTCAGAGGAAACAAGTTACACAGGTGGAATAAGTTCAGGAAATCCACTGTATAGCAAGGTAACTATAGTTAATGATAATATTTTGTGTTCTTGTAAAACGCTAAGAAAATGGATGTTAAATGTTGTCACCACAAAAAATGATAACTACTTACATATTTTCATTAGGCAGATTTAGCCATTTGACAATATATATATTTCAAAATATCATATTATACATGGCAAATATATACAATTTTATCTATTTAAAATAATTTGAAATGAATAGACTGTTGTAAAAAATGCAGGTGGTGAGAATTGGATTTTTACATATTCACCACACCCAGGAGTGACCTGAGTTCTCAGATTTCCTAGAGAGAGGCTTACTAAAACTCCAGAATCACACTGAGTATCTCTCATTGTCCCTGACAACTGCCAAGGCTGGAATGTATTGAGGAGGAGAAAAAAATACATTAGTGCTCCATTGCCTAAGGATGAGAGAGGAGAGCTGAAACATAGCCAGGAGAGTGAGACACTGGCCAGTGTTCCAAAGGCAGACCTTGCCCTCTGCCACCTTGGGGCATGATATGTGTGACTGTGTGGATGTGGATGTGTGTGGAGAAGAATGACCAAACACAAGTATAAGTCTGGTGATTCCAAGGCTGGACAAACTCTGCCCTTCCCTCCTGGGAGGGCTCTAGAAAAGGGAGCAAGGTCCTTGGAAACCTACCAGCATGGCACAATGGCAGAGCAGGAAGGTTGACAGGGCCTGTTTAATATAAACAGCTTGAAACTGTCTAAGCAAACCCAATTACTGTACAGGTGAACCTTAAACTTCTAAATTAATGTACTGCAAAAACAAAAAGAGTTCTTGAAACACTATCTTCAAACATGATGTGTGCTACAGATCTAAGAAAATTTAGAAACTAAGAAGAGTTGTCTCAATAAAATAGCAAATAGGTCACCAAGAATGTGGAAATAAAATGAATAGTCTAATCTTGTGTTAGTATATTTATACCAGATATGTATGTTTAGTATCTGGGGCCTCAAAAAGGACTAGAAAAAACATTTCAAATGCCACTATTCCCTAGAGATAAGGAATAGTCTCATTGTAATGTAGCTATAATAATAATTTGTAACCAATAAATACAAATTGCTGATAATCCATCCCAGAATTTATGAACAATAAATGACAATTCATGATTGCTAACTGTACCCACCCCTAAGTTTTTGAGCTAATTTCCAGGCTTGATTTTCTATGATATCTATATGACATGAATTTGAGAAAAATTTAAAAATTGTAACTGAAAAAAAATAGAAATTGTAAATTTAAAAATTATTTTTATTTGATTGAAGTTTATGTAAGTTGAAGTAACACATATAAGACTAAGCTGTCCATCTTATTTCCATATTCTTGGTCACCCATTTGGAATTTTATTGAAACAGATCCTCTTAGTTTCTAAATTTATTTAAATCTGTGGCACATATCACCTTTGGGGGCAGTTTTTCAAGAATTCTTTGTTGTTATTGCAACACATTAATTTAGAAGTTTAAGAAACACATACAATAACTGGGGCTCTCTGGGCAGTTTCAAGGTCACATAGATAAGGATTCCTTTGCTTGGGGCATATTTAGCAGAAGATGATTGAGGTCTGACTACAAAACACTAGAGAATGAGTCCCACGATAGTTCTATTTAGATCAATATTTTAACATTTTTAACCTCATTTCAAATTATTCCTTTCATACTCAAAATACTGTATGGTCTATGCTCGAATATTTCTAAACTATTATCTAATTTTCTGCCACTGATTAACAGATTTATTCACCAATGTGGTGTAAACATTTGAATAAAGTAAGGTCCCTGGTCAGTGGTGCCACTCTGATAAAACATATCTATCCACAATCATTTTAGTTCTTTTTTAAAAAGTTCACTTTTCTACCTTTTTAATTATCAAAAAATATTTTATGGGTTTCATTTTTCATTCAACATTTGACTCTTTCAGTTAAAAGGGAATATACTGAAAATGATTCATAATATTGTACAATTTGTAATTATAACTAAATTTATAAGAGAGAACACAGCTGGCTCATATCCACATATTATTATTATTGTTATCTTTGGGGGGGTACCAGGGATTGAACTCAGGGGCACTTGACCACTGAGCCACATCCCCAGCCCTATTTTGTGTTTTATTTAGAGACAAGATCTCACTAAGTTGCCCACATATTATTTTGTGTGTGTGTGTGGTGCTAGGGATTGAACCCAGAGCCTCAGGCATGAGAGGCAAGCACTCTAACAACTAACAACTATGGTGCTAGCTATATCCCTAGCACCATATCCACATATTATTTTTATATACATAGGAAAATTACTTAGCAAGTGCATTAATAGTTTTAAAAATCTTCAGACTCCATTGACACATTCATTTCACTTCTGTGAATCTATTCTAAGAAAAGAGTTGTAGCCGGGCGCGGTGGTGCAAGCCTGTAATCCCAGCACTTTGGGAGGCTGAGACAGGAGGATCACCAGTTCAAAGCCAGCCTCAGCAACGGCGAGGCGCTAAGCAGCTCAGTGAGACCCTGTCTCTACATAAAAAAAAAAAACACAAAAAAAATAGGGCTGGGGATGTGGCTCAGTGGTCGAGCACCCCTGAGTTCAATCCCCAGTACCAAAAAAAAAAGAAAAGAGTTGTAATTATGCCAGCAATTAGCCACTAAGTTACTGCACTATTTGAGATAGAGAAAAAATCTGAAATTATTTACATTTGCAGAACAGGAAAATGTAACTATTATTACAACTATGTGAAAGAATATAATGCAGAAAACATTTATGAAAAGTTTGTGACAACATGGAAAATGCTTATGTTATAGTTGGAAAGGGTTGAAAAGTAACTTAGATACAAAAATTGCATATGCAAAGACAGAAACTGGGAAAAAACCAAAGTTCCCAAATTATCCATTCTTCAGACAATTTACTCACAATGTAATTTTATTTCCATTGCAGGAAAAAAGCAATCAAACAAGTAAATATTTAGAGAAACATTTGCCTGAACAAAAATATCTAATTGTTTTAACAGCTAAGATTTCAACTAAAAATAATTAAATAATTTAGTTATAGTCTAACACTCCATAAGATTGTTGTGTTTAACAACAATAAAGTTTTTGTGAGAACTGAAATATGTGATTGTGCCTAGAATAAATTAGTAGATATTTTGTAGCATTGAGTCACAACACAAAGCAACAACTATCTACATATGTAAACATGTAACTTCTAGTCAATAGGATAATCATAGAAACATAAAGGGGAAAATAGGTAATTTGAAACAGGCAAAGTTTTAAAGAAAAAAAGTTTTTAAAAATAAAAATCTACACTTTTCAAGGTCTAAACTATCCTCATAACGTCATCACAGGACCTCTTCACAGACCCTACGTGCACTTTGAAAACCAACCTAGGAGCCGGGCGTGGTGGCACACCCCTGTAATCCCAGAGGCTGAGACAGGAGAATCATGAGTTCAAAGCCAGCCTCAGAAGGGCGAGGCACTAAGCATTTCAGTGAGACCCTGTCTCTACATAAAACATAAAATAAGGCTGGGGATGTGGCTCTGTGGTCAAATATCCCTGAGTTTAATCCTTGGTACCAAAAAACAGAAAACCAATCTAGGGCTTAAGATTTTCAGGGATCTTGCTTCAGTTGTCTCTCACTTCTTCCCCGTGTTAATATTTCTGTCTGAAAAGTAGCCTGATGTGACATCAAAGGAACCAGACAGGGACACTAGACTCATTCTCAGAGCTTGCTGCCCCCTGAATGATGCTCCCAGTTTTCAAGCTAAAAAGCCACTGTGGGCATGTATCTGAGACACCCTATTTCATCCAGCATAATCCCATTAGAAATCCACATCAATCCCAGTTTCCAAGTGCCCCTCCTTACTGGCAATGTGAAAAGGCCCATGCCTCTGTGGTTAAGCTACCAGTTGTTTTGAGTAAAGATTTTTATGATGCCACAGGCTGCTGGGCCAAAATAATATGGGATCATAAAAGAGGAATGCCTCCACTGAAAATCATCTCCACACAAATGGTGTTTGAGTAGTAGAGGGGAAATGAGGGCATTTCCAGTTATTTCATTCACATCAAGTCTCAAAGTGGGAGCCAATCAGGAAAGGCAGAACCCTTTCGGTCCTTTTAAGTGGATAATCTCAAAGCAGAACATGTACTCCTAGGAATTTCCAGAGTTTATAATGTCTCACTTTGCCACTGGACATGCTCTGTGGTGCCACAGTTGGTATCTCTCTCTCTCTGTAAGGTATTTGCTGGCTTTGTAGCAAATGCTTTAGTGTCAGATTTGATAAAAGAGATACAGAGAAGAAGAGACTAAGTCTGGTATCTCTTTTGTGACATGTCTATGCTGGCAACTAGGCTTTTTCTTTCTGCCATGGTACAAACTTGACCTCCATCTCCACTCCCACTGTCAGGAACCTATGGTGTTCTGACCTCGAAATAGAACCCCACCATACTGCACTGAGAATGTAGCAGTGCCCCAGGCTTTGACCTAGTCTCACACTTTATGATCTCTCCCACAAGATATTTTGACACAGGAATCTGCATGATAACACCTTTAAATCCGGATAGACATTTGGTTGTATCTAGTAAGAATGTCTCTCTTTTTTTCTTTCTTCTAGTGGGTCAAATATAATAGAAGCTGAGTGATGGGGCAACTTAGTCATAGCATGAGAAAAATCAAATGAAAGGACTTAGTGATGTCCGGGGTACCTAGTAGATACTCTCAGAACATTAATTCAATAGAACTTCATCAGAGTATTAAGATTTCAGAGAAAATAAAGCCATATGCCTATTTAGTCCCCTGGGTTGATTGATAAATTATTACATTTATTAAAAGACACAGCCATTTGTGACTATTCCTGCTGTTGTTCACATTTGCAATTCTAAAATTACTCAATTTGCTTTACTGTAGATACAATGAAATTAACAGAAAAAAAGGTATTAGATAAATTGCTTGTTAAAAATTCTTAAGTTAGCTGGGTACGGTGGCACACTCCTGTAATCCCAGCACTTTGGGAGGCTGAGACAGGAGAATCTCAGGTTCAAAGCTAGCCTCAGCAATGGCAAGGTGCTAAGCAACTCAGTGAGACCCTGTCTCTAAATAAAACACAAAATAGGACTGGGGACATGGCTCAGTAGTCAAGTACCCCTGAGTTCAATCCCTGATGCCAAAAAAAAAAAAATTGGAAGTTCTTAGAATTTATATAGTATATACCAGGAGAAGTTTGAACCCATTGAAATGGATTCTCCTCACCATTGAGAAGAGAAGGCAGGTAACCAGGTAAACTTGACAGTCTACCAGTCTGGGTTCGCTTGAGACCATAGGCCTAAGAATGCCAGAGCCCATGCAGAGGGAGGAGAGATTTGCCTAGGGAAGACACATAGTAAGAACTGGAGTGAGAGGAGCCACCACTAATAGAGAGTTTGATCAGCCTCATGACATGAAGCACTTAACAACTTAACACTAATATCATACCTTTGTCTCTTTGACTTGTATTTGGATGGTGAAATAGAAAAAGAAATATGTGGAGAATAGGTCAGCAGGCACTTTCCCAATTGAAGACGGTTCCCACAAATCCTTGTAAACAGTGATTCATACAAGTTAAAAGAATAACATAGCCAGATTAAAAAGTAAAAATATTTTTACAACTAAATGCCCCAATTACCCTCTCCTGGACTAAATTACCATCCTTCTTCCTTAATGTAACCAATATACTGAGGGCATATCTATTATTTCCACAAAAGGCATTAAACAGCATGTAGCCTCATTTTATGCTTAATCTTTTAGGATGCCAGGCTTTCAAATCATCTGTCCCACTATTTAGCCTTTAAGTTATGTTAGAATCACTTTTTTTTTTTCCTCCTCTTTTTCTTTGCTGGTACTGGGGATTGAACCTAGGGGCACTCTACTACTGCCCAGACTTTTTCATTTTTTTATTTGAAATAGGTTCTTATTAAATTGCTGAGGGTCTTGCTAAGTTACTGAGGCTATTCTAGAACTTGCCATCCTCCTGCCTCAGCATTCTGAGTCACTGGGATTACAGGCATGTACCACCACATGCAGCAAGTCACTTTTTCCCAATCACCAGCTCTAAACATGAGCATCATCTTATTTCCTTCTGTCTCTGCCATCACCACTAACATAACAACAGTGAAGAATGGCCTGATTTGTACAATAGGACTAAATGTTCTGTTTCATATAGTTTTTTAAAAAGTCTAGGATGCCTAGGGTTATGTTACTTTAGGGAGTGCTATGATAGAGAAGTAAAATGAAATTCAGAATTGAAGTCCCAGCTCTCTTCCTCACAGACTAAGTTAACAAGTCATTTGTCTTTCTGTGATTCATTTTGGTAACACAAAATGTTACTTCTTAAAGCACCCTAAGGTAGACATTCTTTACGACTGCCATGGCAATGGGTTTTGCAGTGAGACAGACAGAATGGGTTCAGCTTCAAATACAGCATGGTCAAGTAGGAATTTATGGCCAGGGAGGAGGGTCAGGGTTGATAGATAGAAAATTAACAAAGGAAGCTTCAGGAATAAGGAGCATTCCGGCTAAACTGAACTAACATAACTTTTGCTGGAGACAGGCCAGGGTGACCAGACATCACCTGGGGGAATGTGGAAGATAAGAAACCC
>PVHX01011875.1:0-62025 GCA_004024805.1 Geosciurus inauris
GTGGCTCAAGCCTGTAATCCCAGCACTTAGGGAGGCTGAGACAGGAGGATCGCGAGTTCAAAGCCAGCCTCAGCAACAGCAAGGCACTAAGCAACTCAGTGAGACCCTGTCTCTACATAAAACACAAAATAGGGCTGGGGATGTGGCTCAGTGGTCGAGTACCCCTGAGTTCAATCCCTGGTGCCAAAAAAAAAAAAAATATTATAGTTGAATTGTTTTCACTCTCTTGATACCTCATCACCAGGATTAAATTTCAACACATGAACCCACATACCATACCCAAGCTGTAGTAGTAAGCAAGTGTGATTTTGAGGTCAAAAAATCACAACTAGGGCTCTCCTGCATCCAGGCATGTCCTCGTGTCAGTGAGAACCATTACCAGAAACAGTTTGGTCTTCTCTTGTGTAGCAACACCAAGGAATTTAACAGTGTATAGGCTTTCCCACCATGAAGAGGTAGCTCCTATCTGGAAGCTTTTTAATGTAGAATGGGAAAACACCAAATGAAAATGAATAAACCTATTCAGAGGATAATTCATTTAAAAATCAAGGCTGTTCCAAACTTGAGTTTGTTCTTTTTTCCATGTACTTAGAAGGTATCATGTATGGAAGGGAAAATAGCCTTATTGCTCCCCATTTTTTTCCTTTTCCCATAGATTTACCTACTTGGGGTCTTTCAACAGGCTAATCAGTAATCACCCAAATAAAAAGCATTCTTCTTCAAACTAGAAAATAAAATGTGTCACCAGTGATCTTGTTTTAATCAAGTATGAAAACCTCTTGCCTCCATTCAGCCATCAGTACTATCCTACCTTGCTTGATCTGATAAAATCCTCTTGACTGTAGGATGCCTAGATTCTAATCAGTGTGATTGAGAAATTGATTCTGGAGCCAAATGCAAATGTGTTTAGAGTGTGTGTATTGTGACATGACTCTTGCTTTTATTGTTGAAACAGTGGTGTATATGAAAAGAGAGCAATTTACCTTTTGGAATGAAGTGTTCTTCAATGTGTTTTGTGTGTGGACAATTTCCATTTTTGGTGAACTGTTTAATGGCATTGTCTTGTAACTTGACCATAGTTTTATCTAACTTTGGCCTGTGATTTCTCTTCTACTTAGGCATAATAACATCAATAGAACAATGAAGAAATCCTACAGCATAAAGCACATTGCTGAGCCAGAGTCAAAAGAACTCTTTTTGTAAATCCTTTTTCTATTATCTCTCATTGATGCCCTTTGGACACCATTGGAACTAGACTATCCTCTGTGGAAACAGAACTATGAGAACAATGCCTCACCAGCTGAAGAACAGACTATCAGGATGCCTTAAATTTATAATATTAGACTAGTCAGATACATTTTTGGGTAATATCTGTATATATATCTTGTTTTTTACAAGATACTGTTTAAAAGCATGACTAGGCAAATGTATGTTTTTTAACATTGGATTGACACCCTGCTCACAGGACATTCATCAAGCCACTGACACCGTCTTGTATTTCAACAGTTGCATGAGTATTTGCTAATGTTGGTTGAACTTCCCTTTCCCCTTACCATGGGCAGCTTTGGCTCTGTTTTCCAATGAGACCAGGTCAGTGGTATTGTTTTCTGTCAAGAGTGTTTTTTCCTGTCATTTCTACTTTTTGTATAAAGGAAATAAAAAACAATGTTAACAGCCACCCATAAGCTTGGGACACCTACTTTCTAATAAATCCGTGATGTTCTGATTTCTAAGGGACTTTGAAAGTATTTTGATTGCTGATATTTGATTTCAAGAACAAACTGCCCAGTGTAACTGTTATCCCACAGGGGTCAAATAAAACATTCTATATTTCATTAAGTGCTAGAGGATCCAACAAGTAAAAGTATAGTAAGCCAATCCTTCTGTTTTCTCAAATCTTAGCGCTGACATGGGAAAATACGAATGACAACGGAGGATTTAGTCCCTTCTTGGGTCATTTTTTTTTGCCTCTAACACATTATAAGCTTTGTCTAATCCCTTTAGGAGACAGTGTGGAGCCCCAGTTCATAAGAGGCTTATTGTTGATGCAGCACTTTCAATCCATGTATGCAGTAAGTTCCAGAAGGTTTCATCTTATCATGTAAAAATATATTTCTGTTGAAACTTCAAGAGTTTTATTTTCAAAGCACTGGCACAGCCTATAAGGGGTCTGTCAAGTTTTAGTTTGAAAGTAGAATGTATTCTTACCAGTAGGAGGGAGCACTGTGTGCTAGCAATGTTAGGTAGTCCCGTGTGGACCATTCTGCAACCTGGTATGCAGAGCAGACTGAATCCAGAGGCAATCTTGCATATGTGGATCTGCCTGGGCTTGATGAGATGCAGTGAGATGTGAAAGGAGGATTTAATATTTGGGTGCCTTTGATGTACCAAACACTATTATGTGACGATGCCACTACTTGCATTTTATAGATTTGATAATTAAACTTAAGCAAGTCCTGTGTGCAACGTGACACTACTAGTAAATAGCAGAGTTAACTTTGGTACAATTTTGCTCATAACCCCACTTCATTATCCTGTCAGTTCTATACCATGCTGTCTCATTAGTGTATTGACTGATACACAGGGACATGAGTTCTGTAGTTGGCTCTACTTCCAGACAACTCTTTGGTCTTGGACTGGGGACAGAGCCTCCTCAAGAAACCTAGAAAAGGGCAAGATTGGCCTACATAAACATCTAGGAGGTAGTTTCCTTCCAACTTATAGAGCAACACGTCTATAAATTTTAGCCAGCTGGCTCTGCCCTAGTTTGGGCCCTGTGAATTGCTGTTATTAGAGCCTGGTGCCATGTGTAGTTTTGCATTTCTCACACTGTCTTATTCTCAAAATAGAGGCCCTATCTTTGATTTTGGCCCTTTGGCTTCATCTGCCCTCTTTCATTGATCCTCATATTTTGCAGTTCTGTTTTGTTGCTCAAGATTCTAATAAGAGGGTATGTGGCAAGCCCATAGGAAATGTGCATTTTCTGTGGTTTTTGCCTGGTTCAGAGGAGGTGACATGAGTCACACAATGAGGTGACTTTTAGGACTGGGCCCAGACAGGGCTACTAAAGGACTCAGTGCTCGTTCTATCCCCCAGAGGTCCCAGTTTGGTTCTGAAACTGTGTTCTTCGAAATGAAAGATGAAGAGGTCTGGGCATTCTGCAGAGATTGTCTAAGCAAGACAGATGTATCAATTAAACATAGCAAAGAAAATTCTAAGAGTTTAAAAGACATTACCTTGATCTAGAAAACTCTTGACATTCAACTGTTTAATGCCAATAACATTTTAGACCCTACAGTATTCAGTATAACTAGGTAAAATAAGAAAGTTGAACAGATTCAAATTGGCCAGACTGCAAGACAGGGCTTTCTATGTTTAATGATGTTTCTAGGACACTGAAAATGCTGGCCCTTAAATTACACATGTACATATCTTTACTGTCTAAGTTCCTTATGAAATGGATAAACTGCAGTTACTTGAAATTAATAGAGATGAGGTTTTCCTTACCACAAACTTAGTGTTCTGTGGCATTTTAAAAATAAAAACACAAACTTATTTTTCTATAGGAATTGAAACACTTACATGTTAAAGAAAAAGTGTGCTTCCTTTTAGTAAGCAGAGCTTTGGGGCTCCTGCCCAACTCCCTCCCGTTGGGCTAATAAAATGAGTAAAGCTCTATCTGCATGCCTAATTATATGCAGCAGAGTGGGAAACTCAAATCCAGCGTTAAAAAAAAAATAACAACATCTGTCAGCATCTTTTAAAGATTGCCTTCTTTAATGTCTCTAAAGGGAATTGTATTTCCAAAGTTCAATACATCAAATTAAGAATGTTTCCTAGAAAAGATAACAAGACACCAAACCATCACCACTTTGAACAGATTGAATTTCCATTATTTATTCTCATTAAACATTAGTATCAAGACTTTGACCCTAACAAAGTTCTGCATGTGCATCATGTGTTGGGAGTAGAGATGAGACTCAAAGGACATCTTCAAGTAAGCTTTTGAGAAATTTTTTTCCAAAGTGAATAATCATAACATGATGATACAGGATAGAGAAAATAACTGTAAAAATATTCAATTCCCTATGATACAAAAATATTTTATTCCCTTGGTACAAAATGGGCTTAAGGCATTTTCTTCCATGCCCATATGTATGCTTGAGGCTGAGGTCAGTTGATAAAGCTAATTAAGAATA
Source organism: Geosciurus inauris (assembly GCA_004024805.1). Classification (NCBI taxonomy): domain Eukaryota; kingdom Metazoa; phylum Chordata; class Mammalia; order Rodentia; family Sciuridae; genus Geosciurus; species Geosciurus inauris. The sequence goes on from PVHX01011875.1 coordinate 4,200, forward strand.
AGAAATTTATTGCAAGAGTCGGTACTATTTCCACTCCTTCCCCATATAAATGGAGTTCACTCTCCCAGTCTACTGCCTATAACACTCATTTGTTGATGGGCCAACCTTTATGTCCTGTGTTATCTTTAATTATTTCCCTTTTTTCCTTACTTCATAGCTTTATGTAACTATTGCAGCACTTGATTCCCATCTCCTCATGGGACCAGAAGTTTGTTGATCTCAACAGCATCTCTATATCACCTCTCATAGATGGTTAGTAAATATCTACTAGTGATTTTTTTCAACACCCATATCTGATTTTCTTTTCATTTCTTCCTCTCCCACCTTTTCTTCCCTTGTCTCTTTGTCCCACTTCCCTTCTCTCCTTTAATCTCTTCCCTCCCTCTTTGCTGGCATCTTCCCTCCCTCCTTATTTTTTTCATTTTTCTCTGCCCTCTATTCATAACATCTCAAAACCTCACATACAGGATCTTTCTTGAAAGAAGCCTGGCAAAGGGATTACAAAAAGCAAAACTATGCCAGACCCAGGTTTACAATGAAAAGTGCATCATCTGTCCCTCCTGGCTGAGCATGTAAGTAGAAGTAGCATCTTTCTGTATGCTGATGAATTCAGCAAATGGGATTGGTCCCATACAAGGCACTGTGCTGGGTACTCTCCTTGATTATCAACCTTCCCAGGTGCCCTTGAAACTAGGAATGGCTGTGTGACTCAGTCTGGTCAATGAGACGTAAGTAAAATTCATAGAGGGGCTTCAGGAAATTTTGTACAGTAAGAAGTTTACCTGGCACTAATATTTTTCCCTTTGTATATCACTCTTCTTTCTTTCTGGAATAGAGCACAGCCTATTTAGTCCTGAGGAAAAAGTTTCATGCCAAGAAATGGAAAACAGGGAAAGAGGAAGGAATCTATTTCCTTGAGCATCTTGTATACGCTCTGAACTGTACCCTATATTATTTGTTGAGTAAAAATAAACTCTCCTAATGGACTAAATCACTGATATCTGACTTTGCATATATTAAACCTAATACTCATACTCACTTAACAGAATAGCGTATACATACACGTCATCGGAATAAAGCAGCATTGCATTTCATTGTATTCTATGTACTGCCAAGTTTGGGGGACATTTGGCTGTGCTCTATGATTAAAATGTTTTGCTAGTCAGATAAACAGTGCATACAAAATCCTATACAACCCTATGAAATCACCTTCTGAAACAAAAGAGATTTTCCCCAGTTGCTGGCAATACTGAAGGCCTGAAGCCCTCATGTGTTAATCCTCTCTAAGAATCACCCTTGCCCAAGAACACACTCCCTCCCCTGGCAGCCTCTATGCAATGACCAGTCAATATGGAGATACACTGGCCCAGCCCTTCACCCAACTCTAGACAACTCCAAAGAGCCATCTGGACTTGAGAACTAACCATGGGTTTGACCCAGCTTCTTCCTCTGCCTAATCCCGTTTTCCTTGCTTTTCCCCCTTTTCCTTCCATAAATGTTGATCTCAAGAGCCACTGCAACAAACTTCCTGCACACTAATCTCAATGTCATAATCTGTTTACCAGGAAATTTCATCTTTGACAGCATTTTAGCATGCTCAGGTCTTGAAGAAGTCCCAGAGTAGAACAAAAACTTGTTTGATTGTGTTTGGTGCTTAAACTGATGTGTACATCAGAGGACATTTCTTTAAAAACACTTTACACATCCCTCAGAGTGGTTTATCCCTTAATATTTTGAGGACATATTGTAATCAATTTTAGATTATTATATCTATGTGGAATTTAAAACATTCTCCCATTAGGAAGATTCAGAGTCAAACCAAAATATGTGCATTAGGGAAGAACTATTTAGACAAATTTCAAAGAAATGCAGTCAAAATTATATTTGAGTGTAATTTCATTTGTTTGGTAACAATGTCAAATTGATAATATAGTAGCCTGTGTCATTATTATTGAAACATGCCATTCCCAGGGTCCTTCCATAGGCTCTGGACCCAGATGTAATCCATCAACCCCATTTCATTGCTGATGGTGAACTATATCCCATGTCTTCACAGAACTATCATCTCTACTCTATGGCATTTATCAAAAATCAATATAAGAAATAGCCATATAGAAAAAATTTTTCATTTTTTTTAATAAAACTGTTATTGAAACCATCATGTGTTTTAAAAGTCAATGGCTCTATAAGGGGCCATAAAATAAATTCCTCTTAGAGTTAATGGTAGGGGAAAATATGCCTCTAGATAAACTGGCATGTTTCTTTTTATTAGCTAATAAGAACTTTATATAACTTATATTTTCCTTTTTGACTTGTCTGCCAGGAAAAGGTCAAAATTAAAGTTTACATTCAATATTGGTAGCAATCCTTAGCCTAGCTTTTTCTAAAGTACCTATCTCTCCAACTCCATGTCCTTCCTTTGTTCTTGTTTCTTAAAATCATTTTTAATGGTTAAAACATATATATCTTCCATTACGAGCCACCCTAGCCTGTCTAAAAACAAGTCAACTGAAATAAATACATATGTTTTCATTATTTTTTCTCCATTACCCCCTACCCACCCAATCCTGCTCATTCATTTAATTGAAGTGATTGTTCAAACCAAAACTGCATGTGCAGGCAATGCTGGTTCAAGGCTTAAGACAATTGTTACCTCCAAAATGCTCATTGTTACTGAGGACGGGAGAACTCACATACACGTACATGGAAAGACCAGGAATCATATGAGCAGCAGCAACTCAGAGGGCAATGTTGTTGAGAGGAGGAGAAATCACTCTAGATTTGGCTGAGACTAAGAAGATGCCTTGTAAGGCTGGCATTTAACAGAGACAGACAAATATACTCAGATACAGTGTTTGGCTACCCTGTCCTCATGTACTGTGATTAAGATTAACAATCAAAATGAGGATCACAGATAAAAACACAGTATACAATACAGCCACAGCCAAATGGCCTTACCAGTAGCTTGTCAAACTCAGAGAACCTTGGAAAATGTTCAGTCAGTTCTTCCCTTGATTGGGCAATATTTCTGAACCCAATCATATTTTGAGTATGTCCTCAAAATATTAAGGGATAAACCACTCTGAGGTTCGGAAAGCAGAGTTTTAGAAATTCTCTGTGTTATTTCATTTGTCTCCTTGCTGTAACTTGAATCTAGGAACCGAGTCCTAGACCCTGTGAGGTTTCTTCTGACCACTTCTTTGCTCAGCACAGTGCATTCCTCTTGTGGCCACTGTGAACTGCCAAACTCAGGGCTCTCGTCAGGAGGTCCTACTGTGGGAACACAGTCTGCTCAAGCAGTCATCCCAAGGCTACTCTCTCCCTGGTTGTCTTAGCCAATGGCTGAGCACAACAGAGGTATTAGAGCCAGGGCATATCTTCCCATCACGGAAATCTTCTAAGGCACAACTGTGGCCTCAGACTCCCCTTGACCTGGTCAAAACTTTCTCCAAAATGTGCTGCAATCTGAAGTTCTTCCTGCCCAATCCCTCCTAACTTACAGTATCAGATGTGCATCACTGCCCGAGGGCTCTGCCTACTCCTGCCCCTTCCCCCTTTACCCTACTCAGGCACATTCCCTCAATAAATCCCTTGCACATCTACTCCTGTTTTATAGCTGCTTCTCAAATGACCTGACCTGACACACTCTGTGACCCTCCCTTGCTCAGTGGGGGGAGGGGGTTGCTTAGGATTCTGCAGCTGGATGCTAAGGACACAGGCCATCTTCCTCACTGCAGAGATTAATTCAGAGCTACTATGTGTGTTCTCTGTAACATACGTAAGAGTCTTTATTTCTTTCCCCAACTTGAGTTATGTTATAAAAAGTCGTATTCTGTTCCCTTATGGTCCATAAATTCCAGGCTCAAGGACCAGATCTTGGCTTAGTGGGATGAAGAAAGGAGCTGGAGGTGGGGGAGGTGGTATGTATTGAGGAAAACTGACTCCACAACATGGAAAATATGTTACCTGAATTCAAAGAATAGAAAGCTCAGTAAGAGGTGAAAGAGAGCTTCTCCTTTACATTAAATGCTTTCTCTCTCTGTCATTTGTCCTTTACTCAAAAAATTTTGCTATTCACAGATGAACAACTCACATTTCTTTCTCGTTAATTTTCTTCTTCATATTATTATTCTCCATGTTTATATGAAATTAGTAAAAAGAGCATCTGGCAAATTTCTAAAGTTGTTATCTCCTGTTTGTAGCATTTATTTTCCTTATATTTATCTGTTTTGAGAGATATACTTTTAAATATAATCATACTTAAAATTTTAATAATCTTGTTACAGGCAGTAAATAGCAGGTTCAGAAAGTAAATAATGAAGTTAGATTGAGAGGTTTCTGTCAGTACATTGTTGATGGTGGTTACCTTTTTGGCCTGCATACAGGATTTATTGTCACAGTAAGTCCTAAAATCTGTGAAGACTTTAGAAGGAAGGGAACCATTCTATGTGTGGCTTGTCTGACAAGGTCCCTGGAATTATGCTGCCAACTGCCATGTTTATCTGGATCTGTATACACATCTGTGAGAAAAATCCTGTGATGTCACATTTTCAACAATTGCCAGATTGTGATAAGTTTCCAGCTGAAAGCAATCCATGGTGAAGCTTTAGAAAGATAAGAAGAGGACGGAAAGTCCTTCTTTCTGCTTGTATGTGCTGCAGCAGCAGCATTCCAACTAAGTGCTTAGCTATTATTGTTCTTTCCCTGACATAAACTCTTACAGGCAAGAAAAATCACACCTTTGACTTTAGGACCAGTTTGCTGGAATTTATTTTGGCCCAGGGTACTCTTAAAAGTAGTTACTGTGTTTGAATATCCTTCAGCCTCCTTCCAGGCACATTTGACCAGCTGAGCTGCCTCCTGGCCTTTTTTTGTTTTCCAGATGCACCACAGACCATACCAGAAAGAGCACAGGGCTGCCGTAAGCAAAATGCTCAGCAACAGGATTTTTTGATGGGCTACCCAGTTAAGTAAATCTCCTTGCCTAGAGAAAATGAAGTTAAAATAACATTGAGGTCTGTCCCCCAGCCCACAGAAGAGAAGAAAATTAAAAATTGGGGCTGAGAATTTCCTCCATTGTGCAATGAGTACTGCAGAATGGCTGTTAGATGAAGTTTCAAGTAAGTATTAACACTTTCCTAAACATTAGGCATTCCTCCACAATCTTCTATATGTGGCAGGTTTGGCTGATGTGAGTTTCAGGGAGATTACACTGTTAGAAACCATAGCCATGAAGTGACTCTACCAACTCTGCTTGTTGTAAGGTCAGGAGCCCTCTCTCCTGCTTTTCAGTAAAAAACAAAACAAAACAACAACCAAAAATATACCTGGAAAAGAGAAGTGTGGGGTACTGGGCAGCTGCTTGCCCAAACTTTCTGGAAGTAGCTCAGGCCCATGACTCCACACAGAGGAAAGTAGGTACTTTGTTCATGAAACCTACATAAAATGAGATTCCACTATCCTGCTCATCAACTTACTCTTATAAGTTGTTGCAGCCATTATGCCAGGCAGTTCCTTCCCCAGGCTGATTGTTTGCATGGGCCCACTTTCCCAGAACTGACTCACTTGGCCACATCAAGTTCCCAGTCCAGTACAAATATAGAAGGTAGGGGGAGTCCATTCTAGAAGCAAAGAATAGTAAAAGAAGGATTGAATAACTCTTCAAGTGTAAGAATTGGCACTTCAATTTTAACCATAAAAAGAACTAAAATACATCCCCTCATAAAGCCATGTTTTATTGGTATGTATGTGGTTCAATAAGGTGAAAACCACTTTAAAGCTAATAAATAGCTCATATTCCTCTTGACCCATGGAATACATAATCATGAAGGGTATAATTCTCAGGGTTATGCATCACTCTGTTGGTATATTTATAATAATTCAATGTCCAAGGTGTCATACCAACACATCTAGCTCTGAATGACAAATTATATCCAGCAACGGCACTATCAGTTCGCTAGTAACAGATATCTTTGAATGAATTTAGGACTACACACTTAAAATCTAGTTTATGGTCCCTCTTCTCCCTCCGGCCCCCACAAAGATCTATTACATGGGAGTTACCTGGTTTATTTTCATATTAGTGTGTGAAATCGAATATGGCTTGTTAACATAGCTTACCATATTTTGGGGGCATAAGTGTTTATGGGAAAAACTTCAGATTTATACAAGGTTTTGGACATGTGACTCATATAAACTGGAATAAGAGTCATGTTGCTAAAACCTGGGCTTGCTTTGAAGCCTTACCATACTGTTCTTGGAAAATCATTAAGCTAAATGCCCTGAAGGGTAGAAGAAATTGCATTGAGCAATAAAACATCAACAAACTGCAGAATTTGAACATCAAGCACTTTCATCTAAACATGCCCTTCTCTCCTTTCACTTGGCAGGGGTTTGGTTTTTGAAAAGTAATAAACTCTAGCACTCTGGTTGACCTGGGATGTGTTTAAGAAATCAAATCCTAGAGCCAGAACCAGCATGACCTTTAACGTGGACTCCTCACCTCAGAAAAACCATAGGATGCAAAACATAAACAGGAAAGAGGAACAGAAATGTCTGTCTCCAGTGTCTAGATTTTGGACATTTTGTAAAAAGCGTACACACCACAATCCTAGGCTAAAAGGAACCACTTTCAATCTGCTTAAACAGGTGTTTAGTACTTACTAGCTCATGAAGAGCAAGTGAATATGATCACAGAAAGACACGAACAAGGCAGACCTATTCATGAGTCTATGTGATCTTTGTGAAGCTGGGACAGACACCATTCAGTCTCAGAGCAGGTTTACAATCAAGAGCAAGCATCCTACAGCTCAAATTGATTTAAAAATAACCCCAACCCTTTACTTACGTTTCTTAAGAAACATAAAAGCAAAGAGAGGGGAAAGGGGGATCATGAACTGAAACTAAATTCCATGCATGTATGTTTGTTGGTATGACCCCAACTACTATGTATAACTATAAAGTTTTAATAAAAAATTTTAAAAAGAAATAAAAAGGGGATTGGAATTCAAAAACCATAACAATATTTATTAAAATCTCTTTCATCTTTTACCTCTCTCCCTTGCATTTGCTGTCAATGCAGAGCATTTCAGTTCACAATTTGCCATTAAGTTCTCTCAAGACATGGTTCTCTGTGCTGTGTCTTTCCTCACCTCCTCTTTCTTGTACCCCATTATGATTTTGATTGATCTCACCTCTCTCCTAGCAGAAAAGAATCACTATTTATAGGAAGAAAAAGAACTAGAAAATTGATCTGGTAATTAGAGAATTGTCTTTGGCTGGGCAGGGTAGGGTAATAGATGGCAAACATCCAGCATTAATAGTTGGATCCGAAACATATATATTTAACTATGTTGTAACAAACTACTATTAAAAACTAGTGAGGGGTAAAATGTACCATTCAAACTGAGACATAAAATCTCTGTGAAGGGATGCTGTTTGCATAGTTTCAGAGATAATAAATGTTTGACTAGAAAAACTCATGTTTATAAAAGCATGGAGGAGATCTCTGTTGTATATCTCAAAAGAATCAAGTTTCCTTTTGGAAGAATAAATCTAGTAGATTATCAAATGGAGGGCTAGAACTTGTTGCAGAAGGAAGGAGAAGGAGCCACAATAGATGGATTGTCACTCATGGATGCTGGGAAATTTCAGTGCCTGGATATAGAAACCTTTGTCATATGGTTTGGAATGGTGCATTAGGGATCGCCTGTTCCTGACTAGTATTAGCCTTCCAATCATGTCTATCCTACAAAAACAGGGATTGGGGATCAAATGCCTGTCTGCTTTAATCCAGTGACACAGTTGAGGGAGAACCATGGCAAATGGAAAGGGCATGCCCTACCCACACAGAAGTAACTACTCCACTCTTGCTGGTTCTGATCACACAGGAATGCTGGCCCATAGCTGACAGATCCTCCATTTTCCAAGAGCGAATGAAAATCCAAAGGCTATCTGTGAGAGTTCTCCAATTTTACATATTGACAGTTTGATATTTTTCATAACTATAAATATTAAATAATCATGCCTATGTGTTGCTGTAGTTCATAGACCACATTGCCTTTGACTAAACGAACAAACAAATAAACAAAAAGCACATCCAGAAGCAATAGATTAAAATACACAAATATTTGGTCCTTTTACCTGGTTCTGTATGCATATTCAGTAGAAAGATTTTTTTCCAAAAACCATCCACCAACAAATACAAAGGCTTATAGGAAAACAAGTAGCAATTTTCCCAACTAAATTGATTCAATTAACCATGTTAAAACAAATGTAGGCTCAAGCCAAGAAGTCAATATGAAATGGAAAGTTATCTTGAGAGTACCTTTACCTAACCATTTTACTTATAGAAAATTACACGAAAAAGTCTTAAATTACATAAAAATTAATATATAAGGATATGTTACAACAACTTATAACTAAAAAATTGAAATAACTAAGTTATGCAACAATATGAGCTTGGTTTAAATTTTGTATGGTGTGTATACACAATGTGCAAAACCACGCATTTATTAAAAAGGTGCTGTAGAAAATTAGTAGTAAGACATTCTTGATATTATTGTTAATTTAAAAAGTGGATTACAAATATGAATACATATTCTTCCATTTTTTTACATGTTCCTATCTTTGAGTTTATTTCTTTGGGTCAAAAAAGAATTACAAAGGAAACTAGAAAATAGTTTGAAGTGAATGGTAGTGGAAAGCAAATATATCAATTTATATGATTTAGCTCTGGGATGCAACTAAATCAGTGCTAAGTACTGAACTTTTAGAACTTAAAGCTTATATTAAAAAAAGGAAGAGTGAACTAGGGATGTGACTCATTGGTAGAGTGCTTGCGTGTAAAGCATGAGGCCCTGGATTCAATTCCCAGTACCAGAAAAAAGAAAAGGAAAAAAATAATAAAAGCTTAAAATCAGTTATATATGAGCCATATTAAGAAAATACAAAAGAAAAAGCAACTTAAACCCAAAGTAACCAGAATCAAGGACATAATAGACGTAAGAGCTGAAATCAATGAAAAATAAAATAGCGAAAAGTCAATGAAAAAAGGTAGTTATTCAAAAAGTTCTATAAAAGTGATAAGCCCTAGACTGAGCAAGGGGAAGATGAAACAAAACAAAACAAAACACCAGCAAAGTCATAAAACATCAATATCAGGAACAAAATTGTCATTGTCATTACAGATTCTATGGCCACTTACAAAGATAACAAAAATATAATGGACAGTTCTATGATAGTCAATAACAAAGAACAGACAAAAGTCCCTTGAAATAGACAAAAGTCCCTTGAAAGTCATGAATTACCAAATTGACACAAAAATAGACAACGTAGATAGTCCTCTCTATATTTTATCAAACCATATTTTGTCAAACATAGAGACCTACATCTAATAAACAGAAGGTATGATTTTTAAAAGAAAAAAAAAAAAAACTTCCCTTCAAGAAAACTTCAGGTCAAAATAGCTTGGCTGGAGAACTCTATCAAAAATTTAAGGAAGAAATACCAGTCCCATACAAAATCAGAAAATAGAGCAGTAGAGAATATTTCGTAACTTATTACCCTGAGATCAAAAACAGAAATGTACATTAAAAGAAAGAAAAATTACAAGTATTCCTTGTGAAAAGAGAAGGCAAAAATCTTTAACAAAATTTTAGTAAACAAAAGCTAGCAATATATGTAAAGAATAAAACACCATGACCATGAGAAGTTTACTTCAGGAAAGCAAAGTTGGTTTTACCATTGGTAAAACAATGCAATGCCCCACAATTAAAAAAGAGAGAGAAAGTCATATGATTATATTCACTTCATAAAATTAATTACCATTCAGAAATAAAAACTTTCAGTCAATTAGGAAAAAAGGGAAACATTCTTGACATAATAGAGTATCCAAGAAAAGCTCACCACTAATATCCTATATAATGGTGAATCTCTTACACAATGAGAGTAAGACTTGGAACAAGGCAGACAAGTCTATTCTCACCACTGCTGTTCAAATTGTAGTAAAAGTCCTAACTGTATAGGAAAACAAGGAAAAACAATAGAAGGTTTGCACATTGGCAAAGTAGTAGTAAAACTGTCTTTACTCATAGATGGCCTGATTGTGTACATGGAAAATCCAAAGATTCTACAAAAATAAACCACTAGAATTAATGGCAAATTTGCAAGATCTCCATACATAAAATTAATTTAAAAATATTAATTTTCTGTATATTAGCAATAAATATTTGGAAAGTAAAATTTTAAAAAGATATTTTATAATTGTATCTAAAAAATGAGAAGCAAATTTAACAAATGCATGTGTAAAATTTATACACTGAAAACTATAAAACACTGCTGAGAGAAATTAAAGAACTAAAAAACCAGAAAAATAACTGTGACTGATGATTGAAAAATTTAATTATCAAGATGTCAATTGACTACAAAATTGATCTGTAGCTTCAATACAATCCCAAATTCTTGACAGGAAGATTTTAAGAAATTGACATGCTAATTCTAAAATGTACATACAAAGAGCACTGAAAATCCAAAATAATTTTGGGAAAAAAAGAAAGGATTTACACCCCTTGAATTCAAAATTTACTACAAAACTACAGAAATCAAGACAGTTGTATTGACCATTGATACAATGATAGAGATATAGATCAATGGAATAGAGAGTCTAATAATAGACCCAGACATGCACACTCAGTTGATTTTGGTAAGGTCCCAAGGTCAGGGGGAAAACAGCCTTTTCAACAAGGGGCCCTAGAATAACTGGACATGTGTGAACCTACAATGATTGATGTTAAGTGTCAATTTGACTGAGCCACAGTGCCCGGGTGTTGATTCTGTGAAGGGTTTTTTTGGGATAAGAAAAGAGTTTAAATTGTGAATAAAGCAAATTTAGTATAACAGATTGACCTTCCCTAAGCAAAAAGGAAGTGTGCTAAAAATTGCCCTTGGACTTGTATTGGGACTCCCCCCCTGAGCCCACCAGCCTAGCCCAGCAGATTTTGGGCTCACCAAGCTACCATCATATTGTATGAACCAATCTTTAAAATCTCTCCATCTCTCTTTCTTTCTTTCTCTTTTTTCCTTTGTCTCTCTCTCTCTCTCTCTCTCTCTCTCTCTCACACACACACACACACACACACACACTCAAACACACACAAATGCATGTGTCTTCGGGTACATGGACACACATCCTGCTGTTTCTATTTTCTTAGAGAACACTAGTACAGTGTGGGAAGATGAACCTTGAATGCTAGATCACACTAAAAATTAAATATAAGTGGATTCTAGACACATGTGAAGACATATATGAAACTTCTACAATGAAACATGAGAAAAAATATTTGTGACTTTGGATTGTAAGCAAGCAAAGATCTTGAACATGATACAAAATACTCTAACAATAAAAAATTGAAATGATAATTTGGATTAAAGCAAAGTTTAAACTTTTGCTTTTCAAAAGACTCTATAAATAAAATGAAAGCAAGCCACAAACCCCATAAAATATCTGCAGCACAAATTGCTGAGAAGGGCCAGGCACAGTGGTGCATGCCTGTAATCCCAGCACTGAGGAGGCTGAGGCAGGAGGATTACGTGTTCAAAGCCAGCCTCAGCAATGGTGAGGCACTAAGCAATTCAGTGAGACCCTGTCTCTAAATTAAATACAAAACAGGGCTGAGGATGTGGCTCAGTGGTCAAGTGCCCCTGAGTTCAATCCCTGGTACAAAAAAATTTTTTTTAAATTGCTGAGAAGGTATTTATAGTCTGGATATATAAAGAATTAACTCAATTACAGAGAAAAACCTCCCCTCCCCCAAATACTGGGCAAAATATTTAAACCAATAGTTCACAAAATAAGGCATACATGTGGCAAATACACACTTGAAAAAATGTTCAATATCACTAATCATTGGGGGGAAATGCCAATTTAAATTAAAATGAGATACTACTATATGTTTACTAGAATGGCTGAAGTCGAAAACCAAGTGATGCCAAGGACTTCAATCATCTGGAACTCTTTTTTTTTTTAATATTTTTTTAGTTGTTGATGGACACAATGTCTTTATTTTATTGCTTTGTATGTGGTGCTGAGGATCGAACCCAGGGCCTCACGCATGCGAGGCAAGTGCTCTACCGCTGAGCTACAATCCCAGCCCAATCATCTGGAACTCTTATGTTGCTGGTGGAAATGCAGAATGGCATGCCCTCTTTAGAAAGCTGATCACTTCTTGTTATGTTGGCTATATACCTGTCACATGATCCAGTACTTCTACTGTTAGATATTTATTCAAAACAAGTGAAAACATGTATCTACAAAAAGTACATGCAATGTTTTTAGTAGCGTTATTCATAATAATGCAAATGTCCATTAATAGGTAAGTGGCTGAACAACAAAAGTGGTTGAACAAATTGCATACAATGGGCTACTACTCACCAAAATAGAGGAACAAACTACTTATATATGCAACAAGATTCATCTCAAAAACATTGTGCTGAGCCAAAAGAGCCTGTTAAAAAGAATATATAGTGTGTGACTCCTTTCTACAAGAACAGACAAGACTAGTCTCCACTGACGACAACAAGAATAATGGTTGCCAAGTGTGTGGATCAGGGTATTAGAGCAACGGACCACAAAGTAGGATGCAGGAACTTTTACATGTGTTGGAAATGTTTTGTATTATGACTGGGGTGGTTGTTAGGTGTACATTTTATGTACAGTAAAATTAATGCAGTTTATTGCATGTAAATTCTACCTCAGTGAAGTCGATCTCCTAAAACATTTTCTAAATCCTGTCCTTCTGCCCCACAGCTGTGTAAGACCTCTTACATGCTGTAATTCCCATCTGCAAGCTCACACAGAGCCTTTCCTACTTCTAGGGATCAGCGCACAGATGCCCCAGTCCTCAGCTGCTCTTCGGAAAGAACTTACAAGCAGAGGTCTCAGACCTGGATGGCATCATCACTACCTGGGGTGTACAGGGAAAATACACATTCCTGGGCCCTATGCTAGAAATTCTGCTCTTAGTTCTACTTTAAACCCAAGGCAAAGAAAGGGTACAGTGTCCTGTGGTCACTGCTCACACGCAGCCACATCAGATTGGGAGCTACTCTCGCTAGACCATTTGCAGAAACTCAACTCCCCCTTGTGTTTGAGGCTGCCTTTTTTTTTTTTTTTTAATTAACTACCTTTTTAAAATTTAAGCAACTTAGGAAGCAAATATTGTCACTCTTTTCATTTATATACGAAATTATGAGGGCATTGAGACAAATAAACAGAAATTACAGCCTTTTCCTAAGGCCTTCTCCCCTTAGTAATCTCAAGAACCTGCAGGGAAGATTGCACACATGCAGGAATCAGCCCCACTCATTGCCACTGCCTGTCAAGGGGAATGAGAAGTCAGATCCAGGATTAAGAATAAAATCTTTTAATGGCAAAAGGAGGAGGATTCCTGCTCTGGTTCCACGTAAGATGACTCTAAGAAATTCTTATTAGTTAACTATTTTGTTAAATCACAGAGTACATTTTCTGTGTCTGTGCCACAAGACCATAAAATTTTCAGTGGTTAGGAAATCCCTTTGTCTGAAAACCATTATTTGCTAGTTTGGTCTGATTAGAAAAATGTCAAAGATTGTACTCCAAACCCATGTCAGGAGGTACGTGAGGCTTTTGGCACATGGACAAGACTGCTCGCTTGGGACTTTCATCAAAGTAGCACTTATCTACCTCCACCTGGCTCATAGGGTGAACGTTACATGTGCATGAGATGGCCAGCCTGATTCTGTGAATTGCAAGTTCTAGAAGACCAGGTAAGATATTGGTCCATTTTTCCAAACTGCAGATTTTCTTTAGGCCTCATTCACTCTTCAATATAAATGTTTTAATCAATCCAGCTATATCAGAGTTGATGAGAACTCATGGGATTGGAACACCAGCTTGGTGAGGAAGAAACAAGATAAATCTCCATGCAGATCAGTGGAGCAGTCAAGGAAAGGAGAAGGTTTAGAAGGCAGATGGCAGCTGGAGGAAACTCAATAGCTGGAGTACAATAAATGGGGTGAAAACCAGACTTAGAAAGAACGAGGTGGTTTGGAATGCAGAATGCAAACTTGACCTTCTCTGCAGCTTTGCCTGGGAGCCTGATGACAGCTAAACTCCTACACTTCTCTATGTTTTTGCCAAGGCGGCTACTTTGGAAGGGAGAGAACACATCTGCCATGATTCAGTTCAACTGCCACTCGTGAAACATGCTCTCCAGTGAAAAGGAAAAAAAAAATAGAGACAAGCTCATTACTTCCTAAACATTCCCTGTTATCAATATGATATTGACAGAATTTTCCTAGTCTGGGATCTCAGAAGAATTCTAAAGGCATACTTTTCTTATTTTACTAAATTAATGACACTTCTAGGAGTTTTAAAGGTTTAACATTTTAGAACTAAAAAAGACATTGGAAATTATGGCAACTCATAATCCTTTAAAAATATTTATGCAAAATACATGTTATTAAACTCCCTACTGAGTGCCATGAATCAGAAAGAGCTAGAGATAAGCCCTCCAATACCACGGTTCCCCTTGTTTGCCCACTGTAAGCTGGTAGCCATGAATTTCTGGGGTTGTAAATTCTCTAAGCCACTAGATGCTCTACATGTAGTAATTCCTCCTATTGTGTCTAAATTTACCTCTTTAGGGTGCCAAAGATACAGTAGTATGTAAAACAGATAAAAATCCTATCCTGGGTGAGTTTACATTCTAGTGAAGAAAGCAGTCAACACAAATACATAAAAATATATGACAATATTAGTAATAAATGAAAAAAAGTTAAGTGAGGTGATAGAAACCAATGGTAAGGCTGGCTCCTTATTTGGATGGGATGGTTATAAAAGGCTTCTCTGAAGAGGTGATCCATGAATAGACATCTAAATGAAAGGAGAGAATAACCCAGATGGAAATTTGAAAACAGTATGCCAGACAGAAAACAAACAAACAAAAGATCAAATACAAATACAAAATCCCTGAAGTGGGTATGAGTTTAGCATATTTAAGGAACAGCAAGGAACCTGTGGCATCTAATACACAGTGGATGAGGCAGAGTGAGAGATGAGCTTAGGCACAAGCAAGTATATGGAGATACCGGGACGTGAGGGAATGTGGGATAACTTAAGTAGTTTTCCAATGTCAGAGGTATAATTGTTCCACCCCCATCACACTCCACAGAGGGTTCTAAAGGTAATTTAGGATCACACTGAGTTTCTAAAGTCAAAGTCTATCCTTATGATTTCATACAGTAAAGCATTATGAAGGAGACCACAAAATAAGAGCAGATTGAAAGAGAGATGAATAATCCCCCAAAGGAATGGGATGACTAATAAAATTTTGAAAGGAAAGTTACATTGGGAGATTTAACTGGAAACATTTAAACCATGGAAGATGTGATAGGATCCAAATGGAATTATCTTTATCCGCCTCCTAAGTACATCTTTCTACAAAGTGTACAATGTTATTTTTACAGATCTGAAAAGAGCAGCCCTGGAAGTTCAGTCACTCATCAACAATGCTCGTTCAGTGAGTCCTCAAGAATATGGACAGAATCCTCAGGCAATGACACGGTCTGCTCTGGACGGCAAATCATGTCCTAAATAAAGGGCACAGGGACCTGCAGAGTCAAGACCCAGTCATGACCCAGACATGGCCCAGATTTGCAATCCAGAGTAGACCCCTTCACTGGACAGCTGGGCAGAAAAAGTTAGAAACATGGCATCTGTTGCCTTGGGTTTCTATCTAGGCCACAGATCACAGATCACGCTGCTAAAATAAATGGATCCTGCTTATAAAAGGTGTACAACTAACTATAAAACCATTCCTCCCAAAAGGCTTCCTGCCCAGTACAAATCTTGAAACTAGTAAGTTAATAGTTTTTGGGGAAGGGGGAAAAGCAGGGTAGAGTACTACTCACTGAGAATAAGTGATTATTTTATTATGATGCCCAAGAAATTAGTCCAGGAAAGAAAAATTAATAATAAAAATTATTTTATTATGATGCCCAAGAAATTAGCCCAGGAAAGAAAAATTCCTAGGCAATTATAAAGAAATAAAAAGAAAAAAAGTAATTTAATACTTTACATATAATGAACTTAATTTTGAGCATTAGAAAAGAAGTGTAAAACTTAACTCATTAAAAATCAGCATCTCCTCACCTCTTCTAAGCAAATGTTGAACCAATACACAATGAGTTCGTGTGAAGGCACACTGAGTTACCTTGTGTGAGCCTCATATTTCTGAGTACAAGCCTGCTATGGTCCCACTTTCTCAAACGAGCCAAGATCTAGAAATCACCAGCCCCAAATAGAAATAAAGACCTGATCCCCATTGATTCCAAGTCCATATTCAGTCAAGAACCAGTATTTTTATCAACAGGTAAATAAATAAGAGACATAGAGTTGGATTGTTTTCCTCATATGGTAGATGAAATGTTTAGGTATCCAGATGTGAATCTGAGAGTCCAAAAGAGGTACTCTTAGGAGCAATACATGAAATCACCACTTACACAGCAAGGAGTAACTTAAAGAATTTACAATCCCACATTGAGAAACATGGCCACAAGCTTCAGTGGGTGAATAAGGGCATGTCTCTGGCTCTTCTGGTGCCTTTAGTGGACAGCTACATCTTTTCCTCATTGTGCCTTAGAGACACAGAATACCCAGTACATAGGCAAATCTTATGTTCACATGTTCTAAAAATACATGGTTTAAAGCACCAAGAGACAATGAGTTTTATTTTCCTAGATGATCTTGATAGTCTATGGAGGTGCACATCTGTAATCCCAGAGGCTAGAGAGGATAAGGCAGGAGGATCAAAAATTCAAAGTCGGCCTCAGCAACTTAGCAAACCATAAGCAACAGTGAGGCCCTGTCACAAAATAGAAAAAGGGTTGGGGGGGCTGGAGCTGTAGCTCAGTGGTACAGCACTTGTCTAGCATGCATCAGGCACTGGGTTTGAGCCTCAGCACCACATATAAATAATAAATGAATAAAATAAAAATCCATCAACAACTAAAAAAATATTTTTTAAAAAAGGGGTTGGGGCACATCAATGTTTATGGCAGCACAATTCACAATAGCTAAGCTATGGAGCCAACCTAAGTGCCCTTCAACAGATGAATGGCTAAAAAAAATTGTGATACACACACACACACACACACACACACACAAAGGAGTATTAGCCATAAAGAAGAATGACTTTATGACATTTGCTGGTAAACAGAGGGATCCGGAGACTATCATGCTAGGTTAACTAAGCCAATTCTCCAAAAGCAAAGATCGAATGTTTTCTCTATTTGTGGAAGCTAACACCCAGTAAGGGAAGAGGAACGGGAAGAAGAGAAGTTCATTGGTTTAGACAAAGGGGAATGAAGGGAAGGGGGTGGATATTAGAAAAGGAAAGACAGTAGGATGAATCTGACATAACTTTCCTATGTGAATCTCACCATTGTGTACATCTACAGAACTGGGGTCCTAATTAGAATAAGATATATTCCATACTTGTATAATTATGTCAAAATGGACTCTAGTGTCATGTATAACTAAAAAGAACCAATTTAAAAAAGGGGCTAGGGATGTGGCTCAGTGGTTGAGCACCCGGGGTTCAATCCTCAATACCAAAAAAAAAATAAAAGGAAGTTACTTGGGGAGTGTTTATTTCTTAGAAATATTTAAGTTATTGGCTAAACTAAGGCCTCTGTTTCTACCCAACTAACATTTTAAATATGCTCCTCCATGTTTACCCTGAGGACTTTTCTCTAACCCATGCCCATAATATTCTCCAAATTCCTGAAGAACTATCTTGTCTTCTCAGTTTTCATGTAACATATACTATCCTATAGAATCCTTCCTTCTTTTATTCCTCTTCTCCTTTTCCTAAAATGTATTGACCATTTATTTTATGTGAGTACTGTTCTGAGCAATTTCTAATTTAATCTAATTTTGGTCAATTTCTGATTTAATCTTCACAATTCTATTATCTCTTCTCTCCCTATTTGATTCTCTCCATCTTAGCTATAGAGACTGTGTTGCTTCTCTTTGGATCACAGGGAACTGAAATTCTTATTTTACCAGAGAAGTAAGACTTTGACCAAAACTTTGGCAAAGTTGAAATGTATACTCATGTTTAACATGTGGCTCACTCCAGCATAATTCCATTCTGATTCAAGTCAAATATTCTGCCCTAGTTCTGTAACATCATCATGCATGGCAGGTCTTAGAGCAAAGGGTTTTGAGAGAGAGAGAAAGAGGATAGAAGGCAGGCAGGAGGAAAAAATGAAAACAAAAGGAGGAAAGATAGGAGGAGGACAGAAGAAAAAGGAGGGATGTACTATCTTATACCTTTGATAAACTGCAAAATGTGTCTCCTCTTGGTATGTTTCTTTCTTCCTCTTCTCCATTCTTATAAACAAACCAATAGAACATTGGTTTCTTGAGGAGCACTTTTCAGTGTAATTGTACAAAATTGTGCATATTTTCAGAATGAGAATGAGGAATGTATGTGTTGGGGTGGCAGAGGTAGAGAGAAGACATTCTTCCAAACCTGATCAGCAACAGTAAAAGGCTTCCTGCTCCCCACCCCACCAGAATTACAACTTATTTCAAGAAATGTTTCCCTCTCTCAAACCGTCTGAAGCCCTACTGCTACATCAGTTCAAAATCTGGAACGTCAAAGGCTGGGGAATTCTAATCTGGACTTCAGAATCATCAGCAATCTACCTGCTCATAATGGGAAATACCGTCTGTTTAAACCCCAGAGCCATAATAACAAGGCAGAAGTCTCTTTATGCTCCTGGAGCAGCTGACTCCATTCTGCAGGAATGTTGAAAACAGCAGTTTTCACAGACAGAGACCCTAAACTGTACTTCCAGTTGATGTCATCAAAGTCAGGCTTCCTAACATGGCAGACTACAAAGCCAAGGAAATTCCGTCAGTTCCACAACCATCTTGAACTGTTTTGTCGCCAGAAAGCTGGAATTACAAAAAATTAAAATGATCTAAGATAATACACAGAGGACTGAAGTAGTAATAATAGCTGCATTCTGGAGCCTGCACATGCCAGGAATGGCCAACTATACTTTTCCCTAATTTTTATAATAAGCAGAGAAGATATTTTATGGACAAGGAAATCAGGACCCAGAGAAGCTAAGTAACTTAATAAATGGCAAAGTCAGAATTAAAATCCAGTTCTAGCTCTGTGTTTCTCAACAAGGGACAATTTTGCCCCCTAGGGGACATTTATTAAGGTCTAGCAACATTTTTGGTGGCAACGAATAAAGGAAGTACTACTGGCATCTAGTGGGTAGAGGACAGAGATACTGCTAAACACTCTACAATGCACAGAATGGCTCCCACGATACAGAATTAATCAAGCCAAAATGCTTTAATGCTGGGCTTAAGAACCCTCAAGTCTCTGAGCCTAAGTCTAACTTTGTGTTCTGCATCCAGCATCCAAGATATACAGGAAAACAAATGAGGCCATAAAGGATGGCTACAGGTAAGAGGGCCACAGGCAAGCCATTAGCTTGAGGTGACTTCCATAATTTGTAGTGGAGGGAAAGCAAGGAAACAAAGGATAAATGTAAGCTAATAAATTCTCAATCGTTTCAATTAAATGTCCCCTTTGATAGTCCACAGAGGAGGCCCAGCATGGCCAAAGACATAGAAGACCAGGATCTAGAGGAAAAAACAAGCATTCCAGTCCAGGGAGCCTCTCCCTCTGGCAGCCTTTGACCATTGTCTGCCTCCCTTGAGATTGATAGAGTAACCAAGGCAGCCCATTGGGCCCACTTATCTCAGTACCAGTGGCTGGCTGGCTGGGAACAAACCCAGGCAATATCGACTTCATCAGAGGCCCAGCCTCTGGCTGTCAGCACCTGGAGCTGAGCCAGTAGGGCCAGGGAGGGGCAGCTGGTACCAGACACCCAGGCCTGTTCTCTGTCCTCCCCTTACTAATAAATGGCTTCTCTGGCGCTGCCGCCACATGGATCAGTGGCAGCATAGACTCCCTGTCGGCAGGCTAGCCATTTTTCTATGCCTGATTGGAGCACGAAAAACAGAAGCTTTCTTGGATTGTGGTTTTGTGTAAATGCACTCTCACACATTTTCTCCATCATTAACCAGTCATAAATCAATCTACTAAGCAACCTCTTTACCCCTCTGTAAAGTTTTCTGCAAGTCCTTCCAAAATTGGGCTAGGCTGCAGCAATCACACAGGGAATTCAACAAAAGCCTTTGTATCTTCCTTAGCATGCTTTCCCTCTGCTCCAGTTCAGATGTACCCTTGTCCACCACCTCTGACTCCCAGTGGACTTCTCCCATGTGGCCTTACAGATCTCTGTCCTTCCCCTTCCTCTCTGCACTCTACTTCCTTGCCCACCTGCTTGTTTCCCGAGCAGGGCTGTGAGCTTGCCTGAAGTTTTCTTGTCCATGAGTTTGCTGGGGCCTCTCTTGTCCATAGCTGTACCCCCAACATGCAGCAATAGGCCTGGTACTGATGGGTAGATCTAATGATATTAGTTCAGTGAATGGACAGGAGTGATATCTGTGCAGAAGTCCTTTACAGCAGTTATCTTCCTGCATTCTCACTTTTTAGGTGTCTAGCTCCTCTACAAACCAGCAAGCTCTTTAAATTCAGACAGAGCCATGTCTGCTTCTCTGTAGCTTCAATTCCTGGGACATTGATAGTAGCTGAAATGACTGAATGAGTATCAAGGATAATTTGAAACAATAAATGAACCTAGACTTGAAACTGTCTCTATATTTTGCCTCCAATGTCCAAACTGAGTACAACTGTACACATTTATCAAAAGTCACAGACTATACACTGAACAAGGTGAACTTTGCTATCTATAAATTCAGTGCTCATCATAATCATATACAATTCTGAATGTCAAAACTCCAAATGTTGAAATCCAGAAAGATCAAAATTTCTAAAGTCTAAAATCCCCCAAATTACAATCCTGAATGTTGAAATTCTGAAAGCTGAAATCTCCAAACTGAAATTTCCATTGGAGAAAAAATACTATGTAAAGAGGGGTAGAAAGCCAAATTCTGAGGAAGGGATTAGTGTGTTTGGGTGGCTCACAGAATAGTTGCATTATGAATACCTAGAAATCTGGTAAAGCATTATTTTGGATATGTCTGTGATGTTTCCAGAGGAGGTTAATGTTTGATTCTGAGTGGACTAGGTGGAAAAGAACCATTCTCAGTGTGGGTGGGCATGATTCAACCAGTCAGAGGTCTGAAAAGAACGAATATGGAAGGCAACTCTAAGAACTGTGACAGTTTTCTTCTGCTACCTTGATCATGGGAGCTCAATGGCCTTTGGACTCCAAGACTTTTACCAGCAGCCCTCTGGATCCTTAGGCTTTTGGCCTCAGACTGAGTTACACCCTAGGCTTTCTGGTTCTGAGGCCTTTGGACTTGTACTGAGCCAATCTGCCAATATCTCAGTTCTTTGGGTGACTGCATATGCGGCAGTGACCCATCTCAATTTTTTTTTTAAATATTTTTTTAGTTGTAGATGGACACAATGTCTTTATTTAATTGCTTTGTATGTGGTGCTGAGGATCGAACCCAGGGCCTCACGCATGCAAGGCAAGCGCTCTACCGCTGAGCTACAATCCCAGTCCCGACCCATCTCAATTTTTGAATGATATGGTCAAAAGACTTATATTGTACTTCAGGATATTTCAGATGACCACAGTTATAAAGCTGGGTGCACACAGTTATCAATCATAATAATATTGCTTCATACATTTTGCTTTTTCAACCTCTTTATGAATATGATTCATCCATTTATTACTTATTCCCATGCAACTGCCATCAATAAATCTTTTATGCCTACAAAAATATGCATGATATTATTGCCTTTTTCATTGTGCAAAATGACCTACAAAGTGCAGATGATGTATTTTGTGTCTCAACTAAATCTCCTTTTAAAAATGTAAATAAATACTTTAAGGAATTTTTAAAGATTATTTTCTCCAGAATTATCTTTTCAGGACTTTGATCTTTCAGGATTTAAGCATTTAGGATTATGGTGTTTAGAAATGTCTTTCAGGATTATCATCCAAATCCATGTAAATTAACTTTTTTAAAATGTAAAAATCCTTTAAAAAAAAAAAAAAACTCACAATGGGGAAAACAAATTTCTCCCCTTACAAAATTTTAAAGCAACTTTCTCCCTTACAAATACTATGCAAAGAAGATATATGTTACTATAGAAACGTTACCTCACCAGCACACAAAAAGGAGCACTTCACTATCTTTAGAATGTCAATATTATTTTATATACAAGTTCTTGGTAAAAACGAGGCACTTCCAGTTCCTTAAGGCAACATTTGGCTATAGATATGTCTACAGAGATTAAATGTTCTTTTAAGAGAATATCACTCTATTAGAATTAAAAATGGCAAGTGTTAGAATTCCTGAGTTTTAAAAATTGTTTTGCCTGAGGGATTTATTTTCTTCTCTCCTAATATATTACATCATAAAGAGCATGCACAAATTGCCAACAACACTTTCTAGGGACATATAGACTTTTTATAGTACAATATTAACAAAATGTATCATAATTTAAACATTTCATAATTTTAAAAAGTCACCAATTTTGAATGGTAAGAATAAATAATAAAGAGAGCACCAGAGAACATACCTGTGGTACAAACAGAATTGCCATGGTCCTTCTCACAGTCTTCTGTGACTCAGCTCACTCCTAGAGACCCCATCTCTAAATTGTCTCCTCATTTTCTGTTTATATCTCTTGAAACTGGGATCATCAGCTCTGACAGCTGGGTTTACCTGTTCTGCCTCTACCAGTCTCCCCAAAGAAGAGATTCTTTAAGATGCATTATATAACAACATTTCAAAATGTTAGTTGTTGGCAGTTCTGGAAGTAGTACTAGGTCTCTTCTGGTTACACTTGACTGTAGGTACTAGATGGCTGCTATATTCTCCATTGGATTTTGCAGCTAAAGGATTTCAAAGGACATCTTCTCTATGAAGTTTGTATAGTTTCAACTAACTCGCACTACACTATCGAAGAGGATTTGCTCCTGCACCCACACAGACTGATAGAAATTAGCCCCAAGAAGTATGAGGAGGAAGTCTTCTGTTTCTGTAAACACTGATTTATCAGCCTTGCTGCTCATTAGCATACATCCTGCCTTCTAATTATGCCCTAATTTGTACTGTGCAAACATCTAACAATTCCTCCACCAACAGCTTTTCTAATTAGTAAGAAAATCAGTGGCAGATGTGAAATTCGTGGGACGCTGAATGTAAAATGTTAATTAATTTTTAAGAGTTTGAAGCCCTTGAGAAAACTTTTCTGGAAAAATTTTAGGTGATGTCCTCAATGGGGCCCCTCAAATAGCTTTTTCTTTAATTAGGTACACTTTTGCACTATTTCTGGACTCTTCTCTGAAGTGGAGCTATGAGGAGGGGGTATTAACTCATGTCATGGGTAAAATCATGGCCTCAGCAGCCCCAAAACTGGTTATTCTAACACCATTAACTAAAATTTAAATGTCCTGTCTGAGCCTAAGAATCAGTAGGACCTAGTGCTGACTCTCCCCAGAGGAGAGAAACAAGCCACAAGGTCTGTGTGTTTATCACAGAATATGATGAGGGCAGAGGTCTCTCCTTATCGGTTTTATCTTATCTCACATTCCAGAAGCTCTGAAAACCCTTGTAGTTGCTCATGAGAACCTGTGCAAATCTCTTAATGCAGCAGAATTGCCCCCAAAGATGCTGTAATGAAGCCCTCTGCCTCCAGGTTTGATTGGGCCTCACACTTCAGGGATAACTGTTCAGTAACTCGGATCCACCTGAGTGGAAAAGGGGACTACAGGGCCTAACCATGAAGAGTTATTTTTAGTCACCCCTACAACAGAAGTCCTAAAAACTAATTCCTATCCCTGGAATGCAGTGTGGCCTGGCGTTCTCCACGCAGTCCTTTGCTGCTTGAATTGCGCCTCCTGCAGCATCCCCTGCTGTCACTCTGGAGGATGCTGCTGACTTTGGCCTGACATTGGCATTCTTTTCATAGCTTGATCTCAGCCAGCGACTCCTTCTAATAACTGCACTGCTGAAGTTAAAGGAAGGGTCTTCATCACACAAGAAGAAGAATGCTCCCAAGTCTAAGACCTCTCTCATAGTCTTGTTGAACATTGCCTTTCATTGTAGTCACTTTTGTTTCAATAAAACTTTCATTATTTTAAAACTAAGTATGTTTCTTCAGTACTAGATCAAAAATATCAATATTGAATGTGGTCTTCAATACATCCTAAGTGCTCTATGGAGCACTTGACATTGATTACATTGAATTCCATTGCATTTAATTACATTGATTGACATTTAAGCTTTCAGCAACTGTGTTAGGTATGTTCTGTTATCATCACCATTTTACAATGGTAGTGAGAGGTAAGTGACATACCTGGCCACACAGTAAGTAGCAAAGCTGTGATTCAAACCTAGGTAGTCTTCCTTTTAATGTCCTCAATTAGTTTTAGCTGTTGATTGGGTTCATGTGTAGACTTGTGCATATGATAGGCAGGTTTTCCATCTCTGAGGGATGGCAGAGGCTTTCTGCTCTCTATGTGAATGAAGAGTATTTCAAAGATAATGTAAACAGTTTCACAGTTCTGAAGAGCATCACAATTTACAAAAATACCCGATGTAACTTACGTTTCCCTATCCATTGTTTCCCCAACTCTTGAAAAGCCATTAAATGGATATGATTTCAAATATATTCTGTTCTTTAATTGCTTTTTAACTTGCACATCTTAGCAGATTTTACATGAAGATGCAGAAGGAAAAGAAACAAGGCATCATGAAAGTGTGTCAAAAGTTATTCTCAAGGAAGTGGTGCTCAACCTTGGCTGCACATTGTCATCATCTGGAGAACTTTTATAAATCTCAATGCCAGGCCACATCCTGAATCAATTACAGCAGAACCTTGGAGATTGGACCCTGGGTTTTGACATTTTTTAAATCTTCCTAGGCAATTCCAGTGTGCACTCAATTCTGCAAAATATTTTTTGAAAGGAAATGGATTTCTTTCCTGCTAACCCCATTGCTTCAGAAATTGCTCTATCATTAATAAGCCTTGTCCCTTGACAATGGGCTATTTTACTCTGAGATTGAGAGGCTCAACTTGGACTGCAGTTCATAATAGGTAACATACTTTTTGAAGTGTTGCCTCTGAGCAAGCATTTGCTAGGTTCTTGGCGGGCATGGTCTCATTACCCCATTTTGTTCCATTGTCCCAGATATGTAACACCTATAAAAACTTAAATACAGCATAAAATAAATAATATATTACATAATTACATAATAATAATAAAAGAATGTAATTATGATAACATAATATTAACATAATAATATATAATCAATCTCTAGATTATGATTTCCAACCTGTTTTAATATACCTCTGTCAATTTCAATGAATATTTGCAGAACTGAAATCTTGAGACTTAATAGGTTAAATCATCCCAAGAACACTATGGGTATGGAAAGCAGTTCATTTCCATTTTGCAGGTGAGGTGACTAAGGCTCAGGATGGGTAGAATAAGGATTTGACCCAAAGAGTCATACTCTAGAATCTTCCTGTGATAGAAACATCTAAATTTTTCTGGTGACCAGAATCTGAATTTTTTTTTAATGTTTTTCTTATGTTTTGTACTTTCTGGGCTCTGATTTAAAAACATGAGCCATGAATTCCTATGTGGAAACTGACTCTTGATATACACACCTCATCCCTTCTCAGCCATGCCTCATTTTCAGGTGCCTTTGTCTTGTCTCAGAAGCTGTGCTCCCTAATGTCCAGGTGTCTCCACAGATCTCTGTTCCAGAGCCCTCTGATGATGGCGTATCCCTGACAGGGCACAAACCAAGGCAGCAATACACATGCTCTCTGTGCCAAGCCCCATGCAAAGTGCCGATATGGAGAATCTGGTTCCTGCTTCACAATAACCTCTGAGGGTACTCTGTACTCTCCTCCTCATTTTATAGATGAGGAAATGGGCCCAGAGAGTTTCAGTGATGCCCTGAATGCTTCCTAAGAAACTGGCGCTGGCATTCCAGCTCGGGCAGTCTCTCCAGTGCTTGGGCCATTGATAGTCTCTTACTATGGCTCGCATTAGAGTCTTCAAAGGGAAAAAGGGAGCATTTTTATCAATGGGGGCTTCAGCTTCTGGGGGGAATATAATCGATGGCCACAGCCTGCGCGGGAATACAGAGATAGTAAAAGTGGTCACCAGAGGGAGACAGAGCTCCAAACATCCCAGGCTTTCCCGCCAGCGAGTAACAGCAAAGCTGAGACTGGAGGTAAACAGCTTCAGATGTGTTCCTTAGCTTTGGTTTAATTTCCTCTATTGCTGCTTCTCCTTCCTTCTATCCTCCCTCTTCCTCTTCGTCCTCTCTCCCTACTCTTTCTTTTTCTTTGCTTAATGATGTTTGCAATCCAAAGATAAAGCTATGAGGTAAATCTTCTAATTTTACCCACAGTTTTCTGAATTAAAGTTTCTAAATTAAAAGGCACTAATATGTGGAGTGTCCTTAACAACTGTGTTAGACCTGCAGTTTTTGACAGAAATAAAACAATGTCATATATATATATATGAATGTCATATATATATACATATTACATATATACATATACATATATATATATATATATATATATATATATGATTGAACATTGCCAAGGTAAGGGAAAGTCAATTTGTGTGATTTCTACCACAAAATTTTAAGTTGGATTTTTTTATACTTTTTTTAGTTGTAGATGGACACAATACCTTTATTTAATTGATTTTTATGTAGTGCTAAGGATCAAACCCTGTGCTTCACTTGTGCAAGGCGAGCACTCCACCACTGAGCCACAACCACAGCCCTTAAATTGGATTTTTAAATATCAAAATATTGTGTATAATAGATGAATTAAACTATGTTCACACCCATGACAAATCTTTTTTTAAAGAACTAATTATATTTTAATATCTGAATTTTTAAACTGTCTTAAGGCTTTTCATTATATTTGCTATACAATAGGAAGAAAAAATTAAAAATCATAGAATTAAAATAAAATATACTCTTGGGGCTGAGGTTGTGGCTCAGTGACAGAGAGCTTGCCTCGCACATGTGAGGCACTGGGTTTGATCCTCAGCACCACATAAAAATAAATAAACAAAATAAAGACACTGTGTCCATGTATAACTAAGAAATATTTAAAAATAAAAATATTAAAAAATAAAATATACTCTTGAGTCACAGATCTGATTAAAGAAAATATATAGGCCCTTGACACTGAGCTCCTAGAGAAGAAGGACTTGATTTTATTAACTTAGACATGTCTGATGCCTCTCAGAGTACATTAGCATGAGTAAAATGCTCACCAAATGTTTATCAAGGTGATTAATGAATGGCAGATTTTTAATTATCTGGTTTCCTCAACACAGACCCTACACCTAAAAAGAGGAGCCAACATATGCTAAACCACCTGGTAGCCCACCCAAGAAGACAGGTTTCAGAGAGCAGGACCCAATCAAATAAACACCAATATCAAGAACAATAGGAGGGGCTGGGATTAGGGCGCAGTGGTAGCGTGCTTGCCTAGCACGCATAAGGCACTGGGTTCGATCCTCAGCACCACATAAAAATAAAATAAAGCTATTCTGTCACAACTAAAAAATAAATATTTAAAAAAAAAAAAAAGAACAATAGGAGTGCTCTGCTATTTCTTCCCTTCACTGTTTTTTGCCTACACACTTGTGATGTTCAGGGGTTATTTGGTTAAAAATAATAAAACCCCACTCAACCTAGGCTAGGGAGGAAGAGGAGATTATATAGGAAGGTCTCAAAGATCTTTCACACAACCAAGGACAGGAAGTATTATCAGCCTCCTGGAAGACCTGGAAAGAGGAACAGCAAAACAATGTCAAATTAAAACAGCCTCAATGTTCCCCTCACCTTACTCTCGTGCTAAGTGGCCTGTCGCCTTCCTCTGCACATCTGCTTCTCCCTTTCTGCAGATGAACTCCATCTACTTCACTGTGTCTGTGGTCAAAAATGGCTGTTCCAACAGTCCTATATGTCCTTTGAACTCAAGGTTCTGCCTGTCACTGTGTTCTGAATCCATTTTCCCAAAACTAAGAATCTGGCTTAGGTTAGATCAAGTGTTAACCTCCCCTCTTAAACAGCTGTGGCTAGAGGAGAGAATTCACTTCCTGTGCTATTCAGTCAGCAGGCACCACTCATCCTCAGGGACAACCACCTGTGCAAACAAGTCTGTCATTGGTAGATGCCCTGGTTAGTAGGTATGCCGGGTACCCCAATTTGCTTTGGTCTGGACATTCTTTTTTTGGGGGGGGGTACTAGAGATTGAACTCAGAGGCACTCGACCACCGAGCCACATCCCCATCCCTATTTTGTTTTTTATGTAAAGACAAGGTCTCATTGAGTTGCTTAGTGCCTCGCCATTGCTGAAGCTGGCTTTGAACTCGTGATTCTCCTGCCTCAGCCCCCCTTAGTGCTGGGATTACAGGCTTGCGCCACCATGCCCGGCTGGTCGGGTCATTCTTGATGGGATAGGATTGAAACACTAAGGAAATGAATTCAATAGTTGTGTTACTAGTTGAAGCCCCTGTATTTAGAGTTGCAAAGGTGGCTAGAGAATTCTTTCCTGTAAACAGATGTTTGGTTCATAAGGATTTTGCAAAGTAAAAATACAATTTCATATGAACATATTTGACAACATTTTGAGACATGTTTTAGGTTGCCTGTGACCATAGATATTTTATTTACATTTCATTTCTGCAGCATTCAGAACATGTAATTACAACATTGCAGTTTAAGAAGGTATCCATTTTTTTCTGGGGAAGAGAAAGTCTTGAGTGAGAAAGGAGCTATTGGAAAATATGTGTGATTGAAGCTAAACAGAATGATGCTTCAACGGTAGTTCAATAAGATGGCTTTGGGTGCAAGTGAATAGTATACATTTGGTTAACACTGAAGAGACCCTATGCTTCAAACCTCGTCTGCATGGTTATACCAGAAAGTCACAACAAACTCCAGAGAATGATAACACATAGGAGTCCTACAGAATAGTAACCCAGCAGCTCAGGAGGCATAGGCAGGAGGATCACAAGTTCAAAGCCAACTTCAGCAACTTAGTGAGGCCCTAAGCAACTTATTGAGACTCTGTCTCAAAATAAAAAGGGCTGAGGATATGGCTCAATGGTTAAGTGCCCCTGTGTTCAATCTCTCATACCTAAAAAAAAAACAAAAAACAAAACTCACCCAATTTGATGAACATAAACACATTTACATCCAATGATAATGACCTAGATCATTGAACATTTAACTCAGGTAAAAATTCCAGAATAAAAGAAGGGCCAAATTTCTGAGATACATCTTATGCCTCTGATTTTTATGCCAGTGGTGTCTGTCTATGGCCACATTTTTATGATAGGTTTAAATGTAAGATACATTTAAAAAAAAAAAAAAAAAAGCAGAATGCATTTCAATTCACAGTATACATATGGAGCATAATTTTTTATTTCTCTGGTTGTACACAAGGAAAAGTCACACCATTCATGTCTTCATATATGTACCTAGGGTAATTATGTCCATCTTATTCCACCATCTTTCCTACCCCCATGTCCCCTCTCTCCCCATCCTTCCCCTTTGCCCTATCCAAAGTTCCTCCATTTCTCCCATGCTTCCTACCCCCACCCACATTATGGATCAGCATCCACTAATCAGAGAAAACATTTGCCCTTTGGTTTTTTGGGATGGGCTTACTTCATTCAGCATGATATTCTCCAACTCTATCCATTTACCTGCAAATGCAATGATTTTATTCTCTTTCAATGCTGAGTAATATTCCATTGTGTATATATACCACAATTTCTTTATCTATTCATCAGGATAGGTTTTTACAAGCTTTTCAAGAATAATTACTGCCACAAGATTAAAACAGTTACAGCAAAATAGCTCATAATCATCAAAAATGATAAAATAGAATTTACATGAAATCTCATTTCATTATCATTTATTATAAAATAATCCATAATCTTATGACAAACAACTTTTGATATGCTTCATGGATTTTTATTTTATCTAACCAATGCATATATTTCTAAGCATTTTTAATGCACTGGCTTAATCATCACAATCATCCTATTAGATGGGCTATTAGATAAGTAATATTATTATCCCTACTTAGCAGAGAAGGAAATTGAAGCCCAGAGAGGTTAAGGAATATGCCCCAGTTATAAGTGAGTAGCTTCAGAAATAATGGAATTAGAATATGATTTATCAATCTTTTAAGAGTTCCCTTACCCAAAGAGTTCTCTTTGATATCATATTACAAATTCTAAAATCTTCTCCTGTTGTGCTGTTTGATTCTCAACACCCCATGAGGTTGGCTTTAGGTGACCTCATCTCTTGTTTATAGAAAATAAGATGAAATCCAGTATGTTAAATCCAGTATGCTAAGGCTTTGAGAGCCAGGAAGGGATGAAGTTAGGACTCCAGCTGGGCCTTCTGAGTTTTCCTGGTTTCATTTCTTGCCACAAATCCACAAATCTAATGTGACATTCTAGTCATCAGCTTGCTACAATGATAAGGCCTTCCTTAGCCTGGAGATTTGGTCCTCATGGAAATAAATGCAGCTCTTGCTACATATAAAACACTTTTCTGCTGTCTTAAGCTAATTACTGTTGTGGAGAGGAGACTCTATCAGCAATTGAAATTATTTTTCTAGCAGAAGTAAGTCTCTCCATTAAAATAATAACTCATTTTCTATGCTGATCAGAAACACCAAACAAGCTCTGCTCCCACTTCCTGTTATCTCTGGTGCTCTATCAAATAGACCACCATATTGCAAAGGAAGCTCATCCAACTGGTGAGATCCACCACAGCCCTAAATTTTGAACTGCTAAACCAGGTGCTAAGGAAGGTAGCAAGATGAAAATTGTAGAAGCTCTTTTGTTGGTTTTAGTGTTGTTGTTGTTTATTTTGTGTGCTTCTCCAGTTTGGTATCAGAAATTTTCTAGCCTCATGAAATCTAGTGGAAGTTTTCCATTTTTCTTTTGCACTGAAACAGTTTTTAAAATCTCTGTTTGGTAAGATTTCTCCTATGAGGATTTGACTATATTTTTTAGCTATTTCCAAAACTGTTGATTTGTTTTGTAATCTTAGCCCTTTTATTTTTTTACATAAATTCTCTAAGTCAAGAATCTAGAACTTATTATAAAATATTTAATGATGAAAATACTTATTTAAATTCATAAGATAAGATTCATAGGATAGGATTCACAATATTCTTAGAATGGTGTCCCCATTCCAAAAGGAGTCCCCTTCAGTTCACAGTATGGATGGTGGTTCTTTGGAAGGGAGTGAAGATCCAGTGAGACCATCCTCTGATGGATCATGGTACTGAGGCTACAAAAGTTCACAAAAGTTCTTCATGCTCCTTCGCTTTATAATTCATTTGTTCAATTAGAAGTTTTTGATCATCTACTATATGCCAGGAACTGGAATAATTGGGGATTTTTAAATTATTTGACTGCTCTCAGGACATTCATATTAAAAAAATAGGAAGAACTCATATATAACATGATAAATACTCCAGGAAAGTAATGGAGGTCTCTTATGGATGAAATTCTTAATGCTGCAACTAAACACTTAATGTGTACATGTATCACAGACTAGGAGCTGAAAGGAGAGATAAACAAATATTTATTATGAGCATTAGTTTTCCAAACAAATTTTATGACTCTGAAAGTGGGTTTTAAAGACATCCTAGCCAGCATGTCTGGTTTGATTCTAGCCTCATTTACTTCCTGACTATTTAGATTAGCCTTAGCAATATTGCATACACATTTAGCTAAGCAAGTATAATTTGCAGAAACCCAGTTCTCCTTATGTGGAAAGTGCTCATGATTATGTCAGTGCTTCTTATTTGGGTTTATTTATATGCTTATCTGAGGCTTTCTTCCCTCCATAAACAGAGCTATTTGTTTTTCTGCCACTTCAATGTTTCAGGGGTATATTTTTGGTTTACCTCCAGCTGTTTATCAGTAGGCAAGTGCCCGTACTGGAGTAAACCAGTCTCTATACTCCCATGAAATTACTTAGCTCTGGATTCTTAAACAGTTATAATTCCTTGCACCTGGTAGAATATTTCAGGTAAATAGGAGGGATGATTTCTAAGTTCTTGTTTTGCTTCAGATTCATATTCTAGACCAAATTCCTGGTATATCATTCTGCTTATCTGAAGTTTTATAGGAACAAATGCCAATACCAGAATGGAAAAGAATATTCAACCAAAGGAATATTAAAGCAAAGGATGCTTCCTACAGGGAATCAGGAATTTTTGTCAGACCTGTAAAATAGTGGTGTAAACACTGAAAACAGATGGTACAGACAACTGTGAGCCCACTGCAAATTACTAGAACTGGGCCACATGCTATCAACCTACATGCTCTGCCCAACCACGTGGCAGACACATAGTTTAGAAGCCT
Source organism: Geosciurus inauris (assembly GCA_004024805.1). Classification (NCBI taxonomy): domain Eukaryota; kingdom Metazoa; phylum Chordata; class Mammalia; order Rodentia; family Sciuridae; genus Geosciurus; species Geosciurus inauris. The sequence goes on from PVHX01011875.1 coordinate 36,765, forward strand.
ATGTGTGCAGAATGGAATGCAACCTTTATATTTTTAATATATTCCAGAGCAGAGAGTAACAATCGAAAGAGCTCTGAAGCATTCTTTTATTATATCAGTTCTAAATGCTTTCACTATTATTTTCCCTAAATACTTTCAGTTTTTGTGCTAAGACAACCTAGATCTTCCATCTTTGAGCTTACATTTCCAGAGCCATCTTATAAACCTAGTAAATGTAACCCTAGTACTTTTAGTAAGCATTATGCTCCTCAAGTGTTTTTTGAACTAGGACATTGAAGAAAGGGTAAAAGAAAACACATCATCTATGGCCTATGTTTTAGTTCTCTGTTACTGAACAAATTATCCCCAAAGTTTAATGCCTTAAAACAACAAAAGTTATCACAGAATCTGTGGGTCAGAAATCCAGACACAGCTTAGCATCCACCAAAACAAGATTCTGCCTCTGATAAGAGATGGTTCATAGAGCTTTATCTGTCTGTTTTATGTCATCAAACACATTCTTGATAGACAGGCTTATGTTTTCAGGAAGATTTTCTACTTTGTGATATTTCCCAAATTTGAAAACAAAAATCTTACCTCTCTGCCCTGAAGGAAACAGGCAATCAATAACTTTAGTTCTTGTTCCTGGAAAAGGTAAATGTGACCTTTATAACTGTTAGATAAGTAAACAATCTGGGTTAATTTTCAGGAAGACTAATCAAGTTTTTTTTTTATTTCAAATGTACAAATATAAAACCTTCCTGAGCAGTAAAGTCAGTTTATTGCTAGGAAGCACTGAATAAATTAATATCAATAATTAACAAAAATAATATTGATAACACTGAATAGAGAAGGCAGAATGAGTGAGTGCTTAGATGGAGTTTATTTAAATGCCTTCTCTGGCCTGAGTATCCCCAGTTATAGTTTTCAGAGGCTTTAAGCTCCCTTAGAATGGAGGAGAGGAGTAAGCATGATCATAAAATGGAGTGATTTTCAAGACTTGTTCTAGATATACGTATGTGCCCATGATTATGCCAGGTGCCAGGAAGAGACAATGAGAATGAGCCAAGGAAGGAGACATGTGTTGACTCATACAGTGTGTGACCTGCACAACCACGCACCTTCATCACCCATTGACCTGTCCTCTCATGGCCTCCCACACACAGGTTGCTCCCAGCCACCACTCTGACTTCCCTGCTTTCTACCTCACTCCAACCATGCTAGCCTCCTGCTGCTGCTCCAGATTCCAAGTGTGTGCCTGTTCCATAGCCTGGAATTTACTGATCTCCCTATACTTCACTAAGGACCCTTCCCAAATGTCATTTTCTCAGAGAAGCTTTCCTGACAGAGAAAGAGAGATGCTCTCTATCAAAAATAGCACTGCAGACGCTGTCCATCCTTTACTCTGTTTTATTTTTCTTCCCTGCACATAGCTTACATAGTTCCAGATATATAATATCTTACAAGTCTATCTTTAGTCTCCCCTGGCTAGACGGTGGAGTCTCTGAGACTGAAAGTTTGACTATTTCATGACTGTTGAAGCCCCAAAACATGGGTCAGCACCTGACACGTAGTAGGTACTCAATCAACTTATGTTGAATAAATGAATGAGGTGAATGCTATTCTGTGCCACACACAGGGACCATCAGCTTCCATATATCATCATCTCTAATCCTCACCAGAGCTTCCAGGAGAGATTCGGTTATCCCCATCCCAGGGTTGAAGAACCTCAAGCACTGAACGACTTATCTAAGATTGCCTAATGTGGATCTTCAGCCCGGGACAGTCTTATTCTGTGCTTTTAACCAATTGACCTCTTTAAATGAAATGATTATACAAATACAGTCCACCTGGAGGTAGTAACAGAAACTCCTGTCAAATTGCATATATCACTAGGACTTTGTCTAGTCCCTGCTGGTGAAAACGCCACCTAAATAAGATAGAAAACCACCTCCAGGCCCGTATTGACAGATTCTGTCAGTGCTATAATTGAGTTCCTTGCCTCCCCGGAGCCTCATCTTCTCTCTATTGCAGGAAGTGAGCTATCAAGGAAAAGTTTTGGTGCATTTTCTCTAATTTGAAAATAAAGGGCAGAAAAGCAAACCCTCTAGGTAACTGCAGGAAAATTGAAGGGGAAGATATTTAAAATTACAAGTTTGCTTCCCAGAAAAAAGAAAGCTGATGTGCTCCAGCATCCCCAAGGTCAGGTGATTGTCACTGGCAATGGAGTGCCCAGCAAATGGTTCCTCATTCCAAAAGCCTCCTAATGCCCAATGTGTAGAAGGAAGTTAGGAGATGAGAGAGTTTGTGCCAGTCACAGAACAGCATGGTTTTGTCTTGTTCTATCAATTCTTTATGAGTTATTTTCTGTGTGCCAGGCACCATGCATCACCACCTTAAATCTTCAGTGACAACAAGGATTGGGCTCTCAAGGTTGTTAGGGTTTGAATCTGGAATATCACCCCAAAAGTTCATGTGTTAGGCGATGCAGCAACATTCACAGGTAAGAAGACTGCACCATGAGGGCTCTGACCTTATCAGCCATTAATCCATTTGATGGATTCATAATTTGAATGGACTACTGGGTGGTGACTGTAGGCAGATGGGGCCTGACTGGAGGAAGTAGGTCACTGGGGGCATGCCCTTGGGGACTACATCCGTCCCTACCTACTCTCTTGCTCTCTCTGCTTCCTATTTGCCATGAACTGAGGAACTGAGCAGCTTTTCTCTGCCAGGCCCTTCCCCCATGACGTTCTGTCCCACCTCAGGCCCAGGGCAATGGAGTTCATCAACCATGAACTGAATCTCTAAAACCATGAATCCAAAATAAACGTTTTCTCCTCTGAGTTGTTCTTCACAGGTATTTTGGTCACTCTCAGTGAAAAACTGACTAACAAGAAAGTATTCGCCACTTAGAAACATTAATATTTGCTCAAAATATTAGTACTTGAATATGTAGTGGTCACTGAACACTAGTCTATTTGACTTCTATAGTTAAATGCCAAAAGATTCTGGATTTCTTCCCTATAGAATGCATTCCTAAGCATTTTTCTAGAAGCTATTTTATACTCATGGATACATTTAAACAAATCTCTTTAAACTTTTCTACTGTCTATACAGTCTCTCCACTGCGGAGGGGAGCAAAGAAGAAAAGAAAGAGGTGGCAGATTCTTTTGGAAACTGCAATTAATTTAGCATTCAATTAACACTAAGAAATTTCTTTCTAAATTCGTGCTTCAAGCACTTGGATTTAAGTTTGAACTTGTGCTTACAGCTGAGAACACCATGATCCCAACTCCACCTGAGGGGATGTATGCTTTATCAGTTAACTTGGTACACGTTTAAGCACACAACCTGGGTTAGACTCAGACTGTTCTCCCTCATGACCTCAAAGCATGCAGACAATAGAGACTTCCACCGTAAAGACATGTCTGCTCTTAATACCCCCCTTCACTAGCAGACCCAACGTACATGGCACTCAGTACAGTGCTCACCAAGGAAATAATGCTCAATGAGGGTGGGGTATGGGGAAGAACTAGAATCTGAATGGAAGGGTCCCGAAGCATCAGAGAAACTCCATAGGAATGGGTCCATCCCACTCTGAGTTGTCACAAATTTTTTAAAGACTGAGTTTCTAGTAAAATAAAAAGATTTAGGGGCACAAAAGGGTCTATTTATAAAAGCTGGAGGAGGGACTGGGATTAAAGACTGCTGAGATAGAAAGGTCAATAGTAAACAAACCCAGCCAGAGTCAAGCACTACATGGCCCCTTTCACTTCTGTTAGAAGCCAGCAGAGAGCGTTGTTGTCATGTACATGTGATCATTCATGTCCAGCCGGTCTGAGCCTCCAGGCTTCCTAGAAAGGGATCTGATAGTAAAAGGGTAAATTCAAAAGCACCAGGCTCAGGGTCAGGAGATGGAGGTTTTAACCCCAGCTCTAATCCTTGGCAAGTCGCTCTCTGCAAATGAGGTTGGGTCTATCATATGAGGGTGAACTGGACTACTAAAAAGCATTTTTCTTCTACTGATTACTTCCTGCATGTCAGACCCTGTGCTAGGCCCTTCCATCAACACGGGTTCTAATCCTGCTTTGGCAGCACATTTAGTATCTCTGTAATTTGAAGGAAATTATTTATCCCTTTAAATCTCAGTTTCTCCTTATTTATAGATCAGAGACAATACATCCTCATAGGATTATTCTGAGAATTAAATTTAGTAAATGTTCGTAGAGCACTCAGCACAGCACTAGTCTCAAACATGCCAATAAAATGGCAGCTATCCTCACATACTAATTTTGTTTAATCTTCACAGCAACCCTGCAAGGTAGTTAGTACATTTTATTCCACTATATAAATAAGGAAACGAAGGCTCAGAAGAAGCACAATGTGAAGCTCCCTTCCCCCCATGCTAAGCATTCTTAAAGATATAACACACTGCTTTTTAATTGCTCCATCTTTTGGTCTATAACTCCTCATGGAAATTACCCAGTTGGAAAGGGAGACAGACTGGCATTTACAAAATGCTTTAAGCAAGGCTCCCAAAGGATCAGAAGAAGCTGTGGGAAGGAGTGGAGTCAGCTTTGAAAAGTGCCATTTGGAATAAGCTGCTGTAAACCAAGCTCTTAGCAGCTTTTTCTTCCTGGGTAGTGGCCCACTTTCTTTTTCCTTTCAAAATTGTGTTGAAGCTAACTTTCTAAGAGGATATAAGAAGCCACCTATTACCTAAAAACTCTCAAGGAACAATCTTACATCAAGGGCTACAAAGAAAAGGCCATTTGGGAAGTTCCTGCTCCACCGACACTATGACTTTTCATCCAGTAATGTAGGTGGAAACCTCCCCTGTGGAAAGGGACTGTCCCACTCTGAACTGAGTCATGTCACTTTCCACCTTGGAAGCCGCCACTCTGTTTATCTCTGTGCTCTGATCTTGGTGCTTAGCATCCAACACATTGTTTTTAACTCTCCCCAAAACTCTGCAGTGTGTATGTTAACATCCCTGACTAGCAGTTAAAGAAACAGAAGCCTGAATAAAAGTGTTAAGTCCTGTAAGTTAGACACTGAATTGGCAATTTGAGTCCAGGATTATTGGACTGCCAAAAACACTGCTCTTCCTCCCCTCAGCTTTACTTCTGTGTTTGACCATAGAGGTGGACTCTATTCTGCACCTCAAAATACTCCATTTCTTTAGAAAGTATTTAGACTACATTTTAGTTTTATCATAAGGTTAGACTTTTGTCGTCAGCATTCATTCTCACTCCCTTGGGATACCTTTTCTTGTATTACCTTGCTCCAAGGTTCTGGATAAAATTTGTATTCAGGATGCCATGAGATGAATGCATTAGATTTAGAAAGTGGAAGTTATCCTTTTAACCCTCAACTCTGGCAACAGGGCCATGAGCTACCTAGAGAAGATTTGCAACAGCCTCCATGCCCCTTGCTAACCATCATCTCAATGTCCAGGACAGTCTGTGAAGTTGGAAACAGTTTTCTGCAAATGCCTACCCTCTGGGTAGTAGCAGAATCTCTCTGACTCAGTACCACAGCCGGGAAGTGAAACTAAAAGTTAATATCAAATGCCTAGCCCTTCTAGTAATTTTCTAAGCATCTAAATTTCTGCTTGGGATACCTCAAGTTATTTCTGGTTTCCTGCCTGAATACTGACCAGGTTTTGTTTTTCTTTTTTTTTTTTTTTTTTTATTTCTGCATTCTTCAATTTTTGTTACTCTTCATTTTCTTTAAATGTTTCTTAAATACAAGTACATTCCTCATCCTACCCTCTTGTCTTCTTACTTAGGACACTTTCTGGGATTATCACCTACATCTGTAAATTCAGTAATCATCTACAAGCTGAGGACTCTAAGTTCAACATTTCCAGTTCACATATCTACTTTTTTTAAAAAATATTTTATTTAGTTATAGATGAACACAATGTCTTTATTTATTTTATGTGGTGCTGAGGATCGAACCCAGTGCCTCACACATATGAAGCAAGCGCTGTACCGCTGAGCCACAACCCCAGCCCCCACATATCTACTTTTAACTCCAAATCCCTACAGCTAAGTCTGTGCTGAACATGTTCATGTGAGTATTGCATGTGCATCTGTTTCAAATACTATTGCTGTATAGCAAATTACCCCAAAACCTACTTATTGTTTGAGGTCGTGCCTCGTGGGTCTCCTCGATGAGTACGGGTCCTGAGAGACGAAAAGGGGTCTTCGGGGAAGACGAAGCGAGGTCTCACAGGATGAGGCTTTGGGGTCCCAGGAGATGAAAAGAGGTCTTGGGGAAGACGAAGAGGGGTCTCACAGGACGAGGCTTTGGGGGTTCCGGGGGACGAAAAGGGGTCTTTGGGGAAGACGAAGTGGGGTCTCACGGGACGAAGTTAGGGGTAGGTAAGACTGCTCTGTCGGAACGAGATGCAGAACCCCTCCAATCCAGGAAGAACAGAGGCTTATATAGGGTCCTCGGACCAATCACGGCCCCCAGGTTACAACCAATGAGGAGAATGGGAAAAGAGGGAAGGGAGGGGCTGAAGGTATAGGGAGTGCTCCTACACTACCGGTGCAAAACAACCATTTTATCATGCTAACAGATTCTGTGGGTTAGTATTTCAAAGAGGATAACAAGAGATATGGCTGATCTGTAATGTACTATGTCTGAGACCTTAGCTGAGAAGATTTAAGATTCAAGTTTGATATTTTGGGCCTGAAATCATCTGGACATACTTTCACTTGTATGTCTGGTGGTTAATGTTCCCTTTGGCTGGGACCTCAGCTGGGCTGTTGGCTGGAAGACATGCACAAGGTCTCCACATGATGTCTCTGCATGGTCCAGTTTGGACTTCCTTACAATATGGCAGCTGTTTGAAATTAAGCAGCCCTGAACAAGGAACAAGTGCATAGAACTTTTATGTAAACTTGGAGGTTATAGAATCCATTCCACCATGCTCTACTAGTCAAACAGAGGCCACCCAGGCTCAAGAGAAAGAAACAAAGACTCCCATCTAGGACATGCCAAAGTCCTGTGCTTCCTCACCACATAAAACCTTATCCAGGTCCACTGAATTTGCTACCTAACTATTCCTGTTTTGCCTTCTAAATTGAACTAGAATGTTTCCTCTCCTTTTAACCCTGCCTTCCACCAACTGCCAACTTCTATCCCATTTCATGAGCAGCTATCAGACTCATTTTCTAAAATCCGAATCTGATCAAGCTCTCTCTCTGCTGAAAACCGTTCACCGACTCCCCACATTTCCTGATTTGCTGTGTCTGACTGTCTACGTCAGCTCCTTCCACACCTCCATGCTGTGTTCATGGCTCTGCCAGACCCACTTTATTCTCCCACCACATGGAGGACTCTTCACTTGCCGCAGGGCTCTTCTCCATGGTTCTTCTTTCTCCTAGTCTCTTTTGTCCACCTTACCTTTGTTCTGCAAGATTCCACTTCGTAATTTGCTCCCCCAGGAAGTGTTCTCTTTCTTTTCCCCCAGCGTTTGTAGGTCCCTTCTCTTTGTTAGTCCTCATTTTTTCTTCACTTTTAATTCACTCATTAACTTGATTTGATTTCAGCCCCCTTCTGATTCTGATGGCTTTGTGGAAATTATATTATATGGAATTTTAAATGTGGAAGGGGCTTCAGCAATCATATAAATTGACTGTCTTACAAAGCAGCATTTTATAATCTATATCTTTAGGACCTTAGTGCCTGGTATATAGTGGTTGCTCACTGTATTATTTCAGGGAATAAATGCCCACACTTTTATAGCAAAATCTGGGTGTTGTGGTCTAAAATCCGTAACATGATTGTCAATCTGGTTTGAGTAGAGAATCAGAAATAGGCAGGTGGAGAACTTTCTCTTTGAGCCGCTGGAAAGACATGACCCCTCTTTGGGCTAGCAATACAGCAGAGACACATTCTATCCTTATTAAAAGATCTCCAGTTTCCTTTTACTGATTCCACCAGTGAAGACATCATTCATGAATGACTCAAGTGTTTTCTGGCCTAATTTTTTTCCTCCAACTTTGTTCTATTTTATATATTCTTCCTAAAATCAGGAAAATTTCCCAGGGTTTGTGGTAACAAGGAATTCACTGCAGAATCTTAAACTTCAATAAGAACTTGTTTTCTCTCTTCTCAAGAGTATTTAATTCCTTCTCATAATATCGGGAAAAGCAGTATTTTCTATGGTCCTAGAATGTGAGAGCACAACTTGAAGGCAACATTTTTTTGACCTAGCCATCCACATCCTCGATAAATAAAACTATTACGATGCTTTAAATTCCACATCTAGCTCTTTAATTTAAAAGCTTCCTTAACAGAGGTAAGGTGTTGATATAGTTTTATTCTGCTTCCCAGAATGAAAAATAGATTAAATATTAAAAATAGAGGAGATAAGGCAGTGACAAGAAAGCCGCTGTTTCTGTCTCTCCTACACTTCTATAGGAAAGAAAAGGTACAAGATTGTCTCTGTGACCACCAGCATTTATCAGGTTTGCCTGCTGTCACCACAACGATATAGAAGGTGCTAAAAAGGAGAATCCCAGGAAACTGCTTAGATAGCTTTCTCTAGAAGAATGAAATAGGGAGAAACATCTTTTCCTAGGGTGAGTTCCAACTATGTTTTAAAGATAACGTATAAAAAAAGCAATTATTTCTTGGGAGAAGGGGTGGAAAGTCCAAGAAATACAACAGTTCCTTTTAAAAAAAAATAATACCTTCTACTTTGTAATAAAAATTACACTTACTGTAGAAAATTAAGAAATGATTGTTTAACAACAACAGAACAAAAACCTTCCTTAATTCCTCCCACCCAGAGATAAATTCAGGGTAGATCCCATTAGTCTCTTTCTTCTCTCCCTCCCCATGTGTCTGTATGCTGCACACCTGAACATATGTACAAAACATGAACTCAAACACACATGTTAAAAAATGAGATTATACTCTAAATATACCTTGATAACCTGAGCATTAATCCATTTTTAAACAGTATTTCTATTTTTGTTTTGTTTTTGAAGATGTGGTCTTACTTTTACCCAAGCTGGTCTCAAACTCCTGGATTCAAATGATCCTCCCACCTAAGCCTCCCAAGTAGCTGGGAATACAGATGCACACCATCACACCTGGCTTATGTTTTTATTTTTTAATGGATGTATAGTATTTGCACATATTTATGGGTTGCTATGTGACATTTCAGTACATGTATACAAAATGAGATCTAACCCATTTTAATAAGCATTTTTCTATATGTTATATTTAACAGAAGTACTGTTTTACAAAGCATAAAAAGAGAACTTAATTCTCCATTCTGGCGTGACAATGGCTTTTTAGTGATAGAATTTTCAGCATTAATGGTTGGCCAAGAAGAAAGACACTTTGAGTGGGTTGGGAGGAGACTGAGCAATCCAATGGTACAATAGCTTGGCCATTTCTACCCAATGCACACTACTCTATAGGCAATCTTTGTTCATAGCTCCTGGTTTGGCTGGCACAGGCTTTATGAGGTCAGCATCAATATCTGATGGGTCCTCCATTTCCTTTCACAGGTCTGACTTTGCAATATGTCTTTTGCTCTCAGAACTCTGCCTTAGCATCTACTTCCTTGAGAACTGACACCATTCCTCTTTTGAATGCAGAGAACTCCTTTTCTTATTTGGTTTATGAGAAGTGTTGCCAGATCAAATACAGAACCCTCAGTTAGATTTGAATTTTGGTAAACAGATTTTTTTCCTTGAGTATAAGTATGTTCCATGCAACATTTGGGACATTCTTATACTAAATAAAAACATGCATTGTTTATCTGAAGCTCAAATTTAATGAAGAAGTCTGTATTTTTATCTGCTGAATATAGCTAAATCCTTATGTCCACCTAACTTGTCACATCAAGTAGGTCATAAGGTCCCTAAGAATATAGGCACTCAATCTTTGACTTCTGTTTCCCAGGGGTGCTACAGGGAGCCATGCTTTATAACAGAGAGATACTGCAACAGTTGTAGCATCTCCATAAACCTCACAGGAAATGAAGCCCTTGTGTCACAAGGATGAAAATTCCATGTATACAATTGTTTACAACTATTTCAATATTCCTTGCTCTTCAGAAAACTACAAAGTAAGTTCCCCTTTGGGGACGGGGATTGCTCTTACTGTTTCACAAGTTAAATTTAGATAGGTGATATGCTCAAAATCACACAAAAGTGAACCAAGTATTTACGCCATATTGTTAGGCATTGAAATCCTACAGGAAGTCTTTCTACCGGAAGCACATGATATAATTTTCCCAAGTAAAAAATGCTCTCAAGTTAGTTTTTGTTTAGAATCAGCCCTGTGGTTAAAATGAAATGGCAGACAGTAGTGTTCCTCTGTGGGGGATGTTCACTGAGCATGTGTAAACTGAATGGAAATGAATGGAGAGCTTTGATTGCCTGTTGACCATCACAGCAATGTAGCATGGGAACTTGTTTTGGAGTAAAATAAAGGTTAAATAGCTAAATATAGGGTAGGGTTGCTCTTACTCAGGCTACATGATGACTAGGCCATTTGCCAGAAATCCACTGCCAGGCCACCTCTGTCCCAGCATCCTTGCTATCTAAGTAGTTACCCTGCATTTTCCAGATGATGGAGAAGAAGTCTGGAGAGGCAGCTCTGCTAGCCAGCCCCTGTAAAATTCTTGTCTAGCACCTGGGGTGTGGGCTGTTCTGTTCTGAGCAGATTGTCTAACTCTGTTGTCAGCATTATTACAGAAAAGTGTTCCTTCCTTATAAATACAATTTGCCCTATTAAAAAATAAATCTAATACATCAAAGCATGGACTCATGAAAAATGAAGTGGGATGTGACTATTCACATTACCAAAGGACTCTTGATTCAGAATTCCTTAATGTAGCAACTGGGCCTGTAACATCAGGCTTATCTGCAGCTTCTCCTATTTTTAAGTACCCAATACCCTATATTCTAGTTATGACTGACTACCAGCATTTTTGGGGGGGAGTTCCACAAATGTTTATACTTTTGTTCATGCTCTTTTCTACGTTTTAGATACCCTTCTCTCCCTTTCCTTTGCTCCAACTGGAAAAATTCCACACATTCAATTTAACTATATGTGTGTTGTTTATGTGTAATAAAGAATTTAGTCTTGCCCAGAGAAGGTCTGGACTTTGCCTGTGGCTATTAGGAGATAATCTCTAAGACCTTAGAGTACCAGGCTTGGTAGGAGAATCTTTGTTTGCCTGTGGTCCTTGGATTATGTTGGATTGGCTAACATCATGATGTAGGGTGTTTTCTGACCATAGCAGATAGTATTTAGATTGGGAACTGACCAGGAAAAAATACAATATAGAGTGGAGGGTTTGAATCACATGGTATCAGTTGACTTGGAACCTGAGATCAACCATGCAATCCATCAATTACCATGCCCATGTGATGGAGCCCCAATAAAAATTCTGCTGAGTCTCCCTAGTTGGCAGTCCTCCATGCCACACACTAATATTGTCACATATCAGTGCCAGGAAAGTGAGGCTGTCCAGGACTCAACAGGGAAGGGACATAGGACCTGTGTTTGACACTCCCCAGACACTGCCCCATGTTCTTCTTCCCTTGGCTGGCTTTAATTTGGATTCTTTCCATCTAATAAATTGCAACTGTGAGTGTAACCATTTTCAGTGAGTTCTGAAAGGAGAATTGTGTGAGTCTTTCTGGAGAATTATCAAGCTTAAGGGTGGTTTCAAGCACTCCCTGAATGTGCAGCTGGTGTTGGAAGTAAGTGCACTCTCATGTGGGTGCTGCCCCTCTGACTCCAACCTTGGTGGGTGACCTCCCAAGAAGCCCTCCTGACTCCCCCAGGCTCTCCTTCTAGACTTTTTCATGCCATTTACCTTATGTCATACTCATGTTTATATTAGTCTCCTATTGCTGCTGTAACAAATCACCACACACTTAGTGACTCAAAACAACACACATTTACTCTTTTACAGTTCTGGAGGTTAAAAACCCAAACTGACTTTCACTAAGGTGTTGGTAGGGCCGCGATCCTTCTAGAAGCACAGCATCTTTAAATCTATCTTATTCTGATGCTCCTACCACTCTATATAGGAACCTTTGCAATTGCAACAGGTCCACCAGATAATCCAGGATAATCTTCCTACCTCAAGATTCTTAACTTGACCCACATCTGCAAAGTTCCTTTTGCCTTGTAAGGTGACATTTTCACAGTTTGGGGGCATTAAGATAAGGATGTCTTTGGGTGGGTCTTTATTCTGTTTACTGCAATACTTGATTTGTTTTATCTAAAATTCATCTCAGTTTATTTAAGTATCATAAACACCTACCTTTGTATTAAAGTAACTAATGAGAATTATAAACATTTACTTAGGAATTATCCTTGAGAAAACAATGTATTGATAAAGGATTACTATAGGGTCATTATGAAGATCCACTGAGATAATTCATACTAATGACTTAGAACAGAGCCTGCTGCATACAAACTACACAAACAATGTTAGTTTATTGTTATGATCATTGTTGTTCTACTGTTACATATCACTTATATATTATGATGGGGAAAAGTGTGGTAAAGGTCAAAATGGTTTCGTTAATGAGAAAAAAATAAGATGTTCATTACAGATGTTGAGAGAATACAAGAGCCGGGCATGATGGCTCATGCCTGTAAGCCCAGCAGTTTGAGAGGCCGGGGCAGGATTGCAAGTTCAAAATCAGTGTCAGCAACTTAATAAGACCCTGTCTCAAAATAAAATATTTTTAAAAAAGGGCTGGGTATGTGGTTCAGTGATTAAGTGCCCCTGAGTTCAATGCCCTGTACCAGAGTTTAAAAACAAAGAATACAAGAGGGCTGGGGTTGTGGCTCAGTGGTTGAATGCTTGCCTAGTATGTGTGAGGCACTGGGTTCAATTCTCAGCACCACATATAAATAAATAAAATGAATAAAGATCCATCAACAACTTAAAATAATGTTTTTAAAAAGAATACAAGAAGCAATAAGGAGCCATGAGAAAGACAGAACGGCAAAGTTGAAAAATCTTTTATTCACTTAAGAATCTCACTTTTATTTATCCATATCTAGTGTGTATGGATTATTCAGAGCAGTCTGTAAGCGACACTGAGGTCAAGTGAAAGGTGGAGGAACAGAGAACACCTTTCCCTAGTACTCTGGTGGGTCTTGAGCTGAGGAAGGGAGAGCTTGCCCTCCCATGTGAGGCAGGAACAGAAGCAGTTCCCACAGGGAGTCCTTGGAAGTTCCCAGGTCCGCCAGGCTAGTAGCCACCTCACAGCCTGTTCAAAGTCTAGGGGCAAAAAGAATACACATAATGATGCTAACATAAATACAACACACTAGTAATTACTCCTAGGTTCTGTCCCTTCACAAAATCTAATAAAATTGGACTTCAGCTGTCTATCTTCATAATGCAGCTGTGATATGTTTGTTCTGCTACTACCTTTTTGTCTGTCTTGAGTTTTAAAAAAGGTGCATTTCATTGGAAAACAGTACATTTTTTATTTTAAGTGGAATAGAAAAAAATTGATTTTTTTCTACACCCTAATTGCAAACATGTCAAATAACATGTCACATTTAAAGGCTGTCATGGGAGCCAAACAGTGTAATTGTATATGGACAGTGCTATCTAATTTAGCTGGGTTAGTATGATTTACTAGAATGTTTTGCTACTGGTTGCATTATTTAGATCTTTGATAATCTCCTTCTTTTTTCCTAGTAATCTAACTGTGGAAATATTCACTTCTTTTGCCTCAGGAGGTCATTTTTGTCAATCATATTATCTGGATGCACCCAAAAAAGTGGTGAGGGACGAAGAGTCCCATTAGGGATTAAGAGGTTACAAAGCAGGGCCGGTGTTACAGGGTCAGGATGAATGGGCTGGTCAGGGCTTTCCAATGTTTGTTTACACATGTTCTATGAAACTATAATTGTTGGAATTGTTGGAAAATTTATGACCAACTTTTTCCTCTCAAAGTTCTTTTATTTCTTAATATTTCATAATAAAATATTAATTCAAGTGAAAACACTAATTTGCCAAAGTAGGATTGGGTTGTAGAATTTTTAACTCAATTTGTTTTTAAACAGAATTGCGAACATGCTATTTCCAAGTGGTACATTAGATAAGTTTTTTAAATCTTTGAACTTAATTAGCGTGAATGTGTCACTGTGTTTACGGGCCTACTGCCTTGTTACGAGAACTTCTGGGCTTATAAAATAAAAGTACCCTTTGGCACAGCCAAGGTGCTCAAAAATGCAACAATACTGATGGCTGGAGTTGAGAATTCTTCATATGAGATCATCCACCATCCCCTTTCATTAGTTGGAGGCTTCCAGCTACGTACTAGCATAGGTGGGAATCTCAATATCATCTAAGGACAAAACAAAACTTAAAGGCAGCTGGAGCTTCATGAAAAACTCTAGAAAAAGCATCCATACATATTTGCTAAAGCATTTTCTTTCTTCTTAAGTTGTACTGGAAGTTGTTATGTTGTCAACAAATTTCTTATGAGTGATTCATAACCTGGAACCCTGTTTTTAAGGTAGCTAGCTTTGCTATTACACACAACAACCTAAGACACTTTTCTCTGAGAGAGGGGAAGTGGCCTATGAAAGGAAATACCTTAGAAAATTGAGTAGTGTGGCTCTGGGTGTCTTTAGCTATCATGCTAAAGACACTCTTTGGAAGCTACAGGAAGAGTTTAGTGCTATACCACTGCTGAGTCTATTAATAGCCTCAGATTTATCATTTCATAATAAGTATCTCTTAAAAATAAGAAAAGTAGAATAGTTGGAACTGCAGTTGATGGGAAAAGGGGGTTAAAATCCAAGTTAGATACACTTAGGTATACCTTCCTTAAATATTTTTAATTTAAGACATATAAATATGCATTCATTTTTCAGTCTTTCATTTAATGACATTAATTTATGTTGAGTGTGTATTTACTAAAGGCAATTCTTTGCGGAATTTATTTCACATACCAGGCCCAGAAGGAATCATCTGTAATTTCTATTTCCAGTTCCTCTACAAAGCAGTATAAAGTTTTAAGAATTCATTATACATCTTAGTATAAGAGTTGCCTGGATTTTAATAATTATCTTTCCCATACCATATTTGAGAGTAGTGTTTTTGATGATTAGGTGTGCCAAGACTGAAAGACTATAACTGTTCTTTTATTCAGGCCATGTCTCAAGGTTTTTTAATGCAGCAACTTTGGGAGATATGACAACATCTCTTCCCAGATCCCCCCACCTATCCCTCTCCAAAAAAAAAGAAAAGAAAAATTGCTTACTATTTGCTATAAGACAGAGTCCTTAAATCAGTCATTGGCCATAATAGAAACCAAATATATTTATACCATCCATCTGGGCCCACTACACTGTTCTCACGAGACTGGAAAGCAAGAACTGATGCACTTGGAAAAAAGTATGAACCAGTCACTACTGGAATTGCACGGACTAGCCACTGACAAGAATGACCCCCACTTGTGTGACTTCATTGAGACTCATTACCTGAATGAGCAGGTGAAATCCATCAAAGAATTGAGTGACCATGTAACTAACTAGCACAAGATAAGAGCCCAAAATCTGGCATGGCATAATATCTCTTTGACAAGCACACCCTGGAAGACAGTGATAATGAGGGCTAAGCCTTAAGCCGACTTCTCCCCAGTCATAGAAGTGACTTCCCTGGTCACCAAGGCAGTGCATGCCATGTTGGGGTTACCTTTGTCTTTTCTATAAGTTGTACCAAAACATCCACTTAAATTCTTTAATTTATATCATTCCTTCAAATAAAGAAATTTGGTAACACCTCCCCCCCAAAAAAAGAACTGATGCAAATATGCAGATCCTTCTACTGCTTGCTATGCCATGAGTAATAACGTCCTTAATCTCTGACCCAGTAGTCTTGTGTCTTCTGCCAGCATCCATGAAATAACAGGCTAGCTTAGCCTGTAAAGAGGGTAAAACTAAATCTCAGATCCAACAATCTTCATTAGACATACATCTCAGTACATAGCTCTGAAAATATATAAGTGTATTAAAATATAACCTGTTGACTACATGCACTATATATACTATGGAGTTCAATAAGAATATTGGTTTTTCAGTGGAAAAGAGGGCGTGTTTATCCTGGCTAAGTTAGTTATGTACAAGTCAGTTAAGATAGCTTGTACTATGCAAATAAAGGGCAATATTCATCTAGTTTTAATAAAAGTAAATAAGTTAAAGCTGATTACATAATACAAATAATGAACATCATGAAAAGGGGTAATAACCACATAATTGGTTCTAAAATAAAAGTTAGTGAATATAGAAGAAAATTGAATATGCTTGTCTAGCCTTAGATTAGTCCCTAAATAATAGTTGATTCTTTATATTTTCCAGAGAAATTAGGTAATGATTCAGTATGATTTTTAGGAGTATTGAAAATTCAGTCATACCACAGTCATTTGCTTGGTCGTCTAGATTTGATTCCTATCAGATATCACAACATATACACATACACATACATAAAGACTTTTAAAAGTGTATCCAGAGTAGTTGACCTATAGCATTCCTTCTGCATGAATTCATCAGTTTTCTATTGAGTATAATCAAATCAAGCTGTGAGAAAAATAAAATGGGTGGGTATTTTTCTGCCCAACTACTTACCACATATCATGAGCATAAAATATTAAAAGTTTTCATTATTTTGGGATGTCACATCAACTCTCTACATGATCAAATTATACATGTTTAATTTGATTTTTATAAAGTTACAATTTTATAAAATTGTATGTATTAATTGCAAATGTTACATGTATATGTTGCAGAAAATAAAAACTATCCAGAACAATACAAGGAAGAAAATTAAAACTATCAATGATTTCTGCTATAACAAAATAGTCACTATAAATTTGTTAGGTTTTTCAGGTTGTTTCTAATTTTTTTTGTTATTTGCAAATATAGTGTATGTTAAGTAACACTTAACAGATAAATACCCCAAATCTCAACAAGTTCACACAGTAAAATTTTATTTATTGCTCATACAGTCCAAATCAGTTTTTCTGACCACCAGGTGGCTTTCTTTCAAATAGTGATTCTGGGACACAAGATCCTTCTTTAGTCTGATTTCACCATCTTTAACATGTGGCTTCCAAGGTCTCCATGGAAAGGAAAAAATATAAACAACCCCCAGTAGGATGGGAGATGGCACAAATCACACATCACTTCTGCTCCACATTCCATTGATAGAACTTGATCAGATAACCACCTCTAAGTACATGGGAGGCTAGAAAACACACATTAGCTGTGCATCCTGCAAGAGAAGGAAACAGGCATGGGGATTAGCTAACAATTCCTGCTACATGTGATTGTAGATAATCCTTATAGGTAAATCTTCTCACATTCATGACTACTTCTTCAAGACAAAAAATCTGAAATGAAATTATAATTTTCTTCATTTCTTCCAGAATGATAATTTTCTTCATTTCTTCATTGTAGTTTTAGTTTTATTATTTTACAAGTACTTTGAGCACATAGCTGACTTCAAACTTCTCATCATATCCCCAAGAAATAGACTAAAAATGTTAGTAATCTTCTCAAAAGCCCTGTTTTACTTAAAGTTGTTTGAAAAAATATGGATCAAAAGATGCCGTGACCTTTGCTCATTTCTCTACTGATAATGCCATTGATGAGAACTTATATTTCTTTTGGTAAATGTTTGTATACATGTATGTATACACACACATACACATACATAAAACATAGTTAAATGTAGCACATAAATGCATTTCAGTTGTTATTATCTAGGGCATATGTGTATATCTATACAATAAAACAATTTATAAAAATTTAGATGTTAGAGAATCATTTCCTTAAATATAAATTTCTAGCCAGGTGCAGTGGCACACGCCTGTAATTCCCACACTTTGGAAGGCTGAGATAGGAGAATTGTGAGTTTAAAGCCAGCTTCAGCAACTGCGAGGCACTAAGCAACTCAGTGAGACCCTGTCTCTACATAAAACACAAAATAAGGCTGGGGATGTGACTTAGTGGTCAAGTACCCCTGAGTTCAATCCCTGGTCCAAAAAAAAAAAAATACACACACACACACACACACAAATTTCTTTTTAAAGCCTTTAAAATTGGGCTGGGGCTGTAGCTCAGGGGTAGAGCGCTTGCCTAGCATGCGTGAGGCACTGGGTTCGATCCTCAGCACCACATATAAATAACAAATAAATGAATAAAACAATTTAAAAAAAAAAAAAAGCCTTTAAAATTTGTAGTCTGCCTAGGATAACTGCAAAATCCAAAGAATATACTTCTGAATTTTGTACTTTCTTATTCATAGAGACCAAAAGTCATTCCCAAATTATTTTCTATTCACTACTTATGTCCACCATTCATAACCAGTGAACACATAATCAGCAAGTAAAGAAAATTCTAGCAATAGTGAATATAATTCTCTGTAATCCAGGTAAAAAGTTGGCATTAATACCTAATATGAATTTGATTACTCATTTTATCTACCATGGAATCTGTTCCCCTGTGCCTTCCCAATGGTTCACAAATTCTTCTGTTTGCTTCTTCCTGACAATTTGTTTTGGCTTCCCTTTGAATGACTGTATGTTTACTTAGAACATTTATAAGAGAGTTTTTTGCAGTTTATTGCATATTTTTCTTATTTATACACAGTACTCAGCATGGTATTAACTTCCCTTCAGTATTTCTTTCTTAAAGTGATGGTTAACACTTAACAATAGTCCTGTCTTGAAACAGAAAATATGGTTCAGAGACTTGAACCAAATGAAATATCGATTCAGGTTGGAGAATATTTTGATGTTTTAGTTTTGTTACAGTTCAGTTGTTTTAGAAAATATGTAGGTTTGGATTTAGTTCAGACTGGTTCACTGGGTTTTTTTTGTTTTTAATGGATTTGATTTATAGTTCTGTAAAAAGTTTAATATTGAGTTTAGGTCAGAGAGGATACATTCAGCAAAATAGTTGTTTGTTTCCAATTTTGGTTCATGGGTCATTACAAGGCCTTGGTGTTATAGTTCTTTCCAAAGCCATGGCATGAAGCTTGCTGCTCACTGTGGAATCTTCCTCCCAGAGGACAACAGATCCCATTCAGTCCCAGCAGAATTATGACTATTCACATAAACCTGGCACTATTACATACATGCTTATGTGAAATAGGAAATAGCAAAAGTTGCATGTTGGGGATTATTTGGGGTTTAAGCTATGTCAGGATGTTCTTTATTGACTTACAAATAGAAAGTTTCTTATACTTTCAAATGTTTAAGCTTTATAGCCTAACTTTTAAATCTCTTTAGTCCTTGATGTATATAACCACATTGTTTAGTAGGCTTTTGGTTTCTGAATTAGTGCAAATTTTCAGGAGAAAGGCTAAAAGGCTCATGCTCTAATCAGCTATTTTTGCTCTCATTTTATTGGCTCATTTAACAAAGGATTATCAAGATATTGGGTAGGGAGGTAGTTGGAGATATATACTTCTAGCTAAGGAATATTTTATACAAAACTGCCCTTTAAAATATTGGTGAAGTTGTCATTAACTACAATAATATTTAAGATGGAGAAAGAAGGCAAAATCCTCTCACTAGAAAAACTCTTTAAAGGCTGGATAAATAGTAAGGAATGTGTTTAATACAACTAATTTATAGATAAATGTGGTGCCAGGCTAGAATACATTAACAAGGTAAAGCTTCAGGGTCTCTAGGTAAGATAATATATTGCTTTCATTAAAAAGCAATCTGCATGGACGATATCCACCACCATTGGAAACTCTGCAGCTGTCACCTTTATCAGGGGAACAAGAGCAAGCCACTACATTTTAATCACTGGAGTTTGTCAGGAACGAAAAACAGCCAGCTTCCCACAAATCAACAGACATGTATCCTGATAATGGAAGTGCATTGGAAGAGGACAGCTACCGGCCACATGACACCACCTATTCTAGGGTGATCAAAGCTCTGTAATTGCTGAAGATAAATCTACTGAATTGGGCTTTAAGATGAAACAGTTGTCTTTGAACAAAGCAGACACATACTTATACGAATTACCCATGACTTAGAACCTGTTTAGATCTAGTTATTTTGCAATGTGAAAAGGAATGAGCAATACAATGGCAAAGTATGAGGCATCGTCACACTACTCTTGCTCCAATAACTCATTTCTGGCTATGTTGAACTTCGATCAAATCAAGAGGCCATCAGGAAAATATTGGAATAGGAGACAGTCAGGACAAGACATCTGCATGAAAAAAAATTTTTTTTTAAATACTTGCACAAATGAGACAGGAAAAAGAATCAGTTCCTGACATGCTCTCACTTTTCTTTCCTGCATTTAAGGAAACTGGGAGACTAGCCCAGGCCTGATGCTGCCATTCCAGTCCTGCTCCAGCTCACCTGAATAAAGCTCCTCATCCAAGGTGACTTGAGACATCTTTTTATTTTCAACGTATGAACTTAACTTTAAAAAAGACAGGTGATAAGAGGGTGTGTGTTATACCAAGTGTAGTGTTACGCACCTGTAACCCCAGCAACTTGAGAGGCTGAGGCACGAGGATCAAAAGTTCAAGGCCAGCCTCAGCAACTTAGCAAGACCCTCAGAAATGTGGCAAGACCCTTCAGGAAACTGAAGTCTGGCTTTGGAAATCAAGAGTCACAACCCAGGGACTTTGATCTGTTTTCAAAACCCTACTAGGACAATGGTATCTGGCTTAAATGACACTATTGAATACTGCTCCCCAGATACCACTACAGCAGCCTATTAAAAAGACAAAACTGAAATTATTGCTTATTAAGGTAAAAGAGAACAAAAATTTCACAAGTTACCTAAATTATTTTTCTAAATTGAGGTGAAATTTGTATAACATAAAGCTAACCATTTTAAACTATACATTTAAATATTTAAGTGTAAATATTTACAACTATACATTGTAAATATTACAATGTGCAATCATTTCCTCCAATTTGAAAGGATTTACATCATTCCCAGAGGAAATCCCATAATTATGAAGTAGTTATTCCTCATTTCCCTACCACTACAACCTGAAGCCCCTGGTAACCACAAATTGTTTTCCGAGTCTGCAAATGTAGCTAATCATTCTGGATATTATATGTAAATACAATCATATAATATGTGATGATTTATATCTGGATACTTTCACTTAGCATAATCTTTTTTGGGTTCATCTCTGTTATAGCATGTATCAGTATTTTATTGCTTTTTATAGCAGAGTAGTATTTCCCTGGATGGATAAACCATCTTTTGTTTATTTATTCTTTCATTGATGAACATTAGGGTTTCAAGGTTGGTTTTTTTATTTTTTGGTTGTTTTGTTTTTGATTTGTCTTCCCCTTTGGCTATTGTGAATGCTGCAGACTCGAGGGAAGAGCAGGATCTGATTTTCTAAGATTTTAAAGTCCAGGTTTAAGGTCAGTTGTCCCAAACAGAGAAGAGCAGAACTGGGTAAGAATCATGATATAATAGTTTAGGATGGGTAGAAATTCAAGTGTTTTGAGGCAAGGGCTTAGAGTGTCAGATGTGAATTGCCTATTGATATTTTCTATTGAAGAGTTGAAGGGTCTTTGGGAAATTCCTGTAATAAACACTCAAGTTATTGACCTGCACAAGAGACTCTTAAAATAGTGCCATCATGCTCTTGAAGACAATGGAATAGTGAAGTCATGTAAATCTAGACAGTGAGCTCTGAGGGAGATGACCTGGATTCTTACATCACAGGAAATGGAAAGACATGAAAAGACGCATATTCTGGGAATACTGGGAGCAGAACTGCTCCTGGATGATTCCAATCACAAAGTTCTGTAAAACAAACTTAACAAGTCTATTCATATAGAACCTCTATTAAACAATAAGATTCTTCGGGACAAGGAACATATCTTTTGGCTCTTTGTATCCCAGCAACCTAATACCTAACCCAGCACAGTTCCTGAAAATGCTTAGAGAAGTAATTATATGAGATCCTCATAGTATAACTAAGCAAACATTGGCCTCAAGACACTGTAATTTTTCCAGTAAAAATGAGCACTACCTAAAATATCTTAAATTAGCTGCTTCATATTATATATGCTTTTGGAAAGATATTCTATCATTTAATAAATAATGATCCTTTGCAACTTAGCCATTACCGAATCTCTAAAAAAGGTATAGGAAAAATTAGAATGCCCTTGCAAGGTAGGTGCTGTGAAGACTTAAATAAACTTTCCATCTGGGCTAAGTATCCAATAGCCAATGCTGTCGGATAACACAGAGCCTATTTATAATGAGAGCTTCCTGTAATTAAAGAAAAACTAACTGTAAAGGAGTAGAAAGATCAAATATTTCATTCCTATTGCCTTTGGATCGATCAGAAAGAGTATTGCAAAAATAAAGACTTGGTTATTTATTTTCAAATAGAAATAATAAAAGCAAACTGCATACTGCACAAAGGGAAAATATTGTGCCTCCATCAAGTGTACAATTCTGAAATTCTTGATACCTTTTCTAAGCTAAAAGGAATGTACCAGTTTACCTGCTACTAAGTATTGCTGGGGGTGGAGAGGAGTGGAATTATCCCCAAATCACTTGTTTGGAAAAGCAGTTGCTTGTTTTAGAAATA
This sequence comes from Geosciurus inauris, assembly GCA_004024805.1. Taxonomy (NCBI): domain Eukaryota; kingdom Metazoa; phylum Chordata; class Mammalia; order Rodentia; family Sciuridae; genus Geosciurus; species Geosciurus inauris. The sequence continues at coordinate 59,374 of PVHX01011875.1, forward strand.
AAAACAGTCACCTTTGCTGAAAATAACGAATATTTACTTCAGAGAAGTTACTTTTCTTTAAGGCAGATATTAGAGTTTAAGGGTCATTTATACATATTTTTTTCATTTTATAAGTTTCTCCCAGTACTCTTTTTAAAATTATAATTAAGTATATGTAACATAAAATTTATCATTTTAACTATTTTTAAGAGTACAATGCAGTGGCCCAAAGTACATTTACTGTTGTGCAGCCATTATCATCTTCCACCTCCAGAAATGTTTCATCTTCTCTAAATGAAAATCTGTCCCCATCAAGCAGTGATTTCCTGTTTCCTCCCCAGCCCAGCCCCTGACCACCAGCCTTCCATTTTCTGTCTCTATGAATTTGACTAGTCTGCATAACTCATGTAAGTGGAATCATAAGTGTGTCTTTTTGTGACTAGCTTATTTTACTACCATAATGTCTTCAAGATTGATTCATGTTGTAACACATGTTAGCATTTCCTTCCTTTTCATGCATGAATAGTATTCCATTGTATATGTATCCCATTCTTCTGTCAGTTAAACACTTTGTTTGCCCGCACATTTCAGCTATTGTGAGTAAGGCATCTATGAACAAAGGTGTGTAAACATTGTTTGAATCCCTCACTTCAGTTTTTTTTGGGTGTACCTCCAGAAGTGGAATTGCTGAGTCATGGCGATTCCATGTTTAATTATCTGAAGAATCATACACCATTTTCTACAGTGGCTGTACCCTTTTACTTTCCTACCAATAGTGCACAAGTGTTTCAATTTCTCCACAACCTCAACAAAACTTGTGATTTTCTGATACTTTGGTTTGGTTTGATTTTTTAATAATAGCCTCTTAATGGCATAATATGATTTCTTTGAAGTTAACACCTCACTGTTCTCGTCTTTCCCCCACTTCACCTCTTTCCTTTGTCCTTCTCAACACTTCTCTCCTGACCTCTTATGCTTTCCTCTTATTTTTTTTTTCTTTCCTTTCTTTTTTGGTGCCAGAGATTGAATTCAGGGGCCCTGAGCCACATCCCCAGCCCTTGTATTTTTTATTCTGAGACAAGGTCTCACTCAGTAGCTTAAGGCCTCACCCAGTCACTGAGACTGGCTTTGAACTTGCCATCCTCCTTTCTCAGCCTCCCAAGTCTCTGGGATTACAAGCGTGTGCTACCACACCTGCCTTTTTTTGCTTTCTTTAATGAAAAAGAAATAATCTTTTCAAATATAATGGGTAGATTCTGTTTTTAGCCCCTGCTAGGGGAATGACAATCACCAACATGGACTGCTCAGAGTCATACATAAGAAATAATTTTAAGTTGGAGTTTGATATTTCTGGGCAAGGTTTAGTTTGGAACTCTTTAAGAGGAGAAGGCCAGACTTACAGAATGTTTTAAGGAAGACGGCACCACCCATACCCTGATGCTTGCTTACTCTAATTTTGATGTTGTAAACAGAGTGACCAGGGAAAATGGCTGATTTTACCAGTGTTCTGGTCACTAGGGTTCTATCCTGGTTTACCACACAGTAACTCGGTGTTCTTGGGCACTTATTTAACTTTCAAAGAATTGATTGCTACATTTGTAAAATGAGATTTGGATTTATTGTCTTTGAGATCACTTCTGGTTTTGGGATTCCCTTTAATACCTCAGTAGTTATCTACAAATATAACATTTTAGAAGTTAAAAATGGATATGCCCATCCCCTGCCCAAATTATTCTATTTAAGGTAGTTTTCTATGAATAGAAAGAGATATTACATTAAATATATACATCAGAACATAGCCCATGACTTACTCATATAAAACCGCACAATAGTGTTGTGACAATTTTGACAGTCAAGGAACTATCTGAACTGTATCTCTAATCTAGCTCTTGTCATCCAAAACCTTATTTGTCCACAGAGGTTATGGTGGTTAAGTAATTTCTAGGTAATCTAGGATTCTTGGTTAATATATCAAACACCCTGGATAACATTAGAAAAGTTATAGAAATTTAAAAGCAAAGGTGTATTTCATTTCGCAAGTATCTAGGCAATGTTTCTTCCTTAACTATGAACACAATGATTAAATGGGGTCCCTCTGTGCAAGAACTTTGATCTGATATGATTGAAATCAGTGATGGAAATAGTTCAGAAAGACCTAAACCACCAATTAATAGAATTTTCACTATAATTCACTAATTCATAATATCCAATATCCTTTTATTTGCACTATTTACATATTATTTACAAACTAAGATTCAAGTGTGAATTGGATTATCCCAACTCTGCTACCCATTTTGTGCCCTTGTGCAAGCCCATTGGCCTTTCTAAGCTTCCTCCCTCTAGCTCATAATTCCATGAGAACAAGAATTTAGGACAAGAATTAAGAATATAAGGACTGTGGGCTGGGGCTGTAGCTCAGTGGTAGAGTGCTTGCCTCTCATGCATGAGTCACTGGGTTCCATCCTCAGCACCACATAAAAATAAATAAATAAAATAAAGATATTGCATCCATCTACAACTAAAAAAAATTAAAAAAAAAAAGAATATAAGGACTGTAATAGACACTCAATAAATTCTTATGGAATGAACGGATGTTTTGTCTCTCCTCAACACCATGCTGTCCTCATGATCATTGCTGCTAAATGGTTCTGGGCAGAATTTGGTCTCTACTGG
>PVHX01011876.1:0-20438 GCA_004024805.1 Geosciurus inauris
GTACTGGGGATTGAACTCAGGGGCACTCAACCACTGAGCCACATCCTCAGCCCTATTTTGTGTTTTTTATGTAGAGGCAGGGTCTCACTGAGTTGCTTAGCACCTCGCCATTGCTGAGGCTGGCTTTGAACTCGCGATTCTCCTGTCTCAGCCTCCCTAAGTGCTGGGATTACAGGCTTGAGCCACCGCGCCCGGCTTCCATGTAGCTAAGTATTAACATCCATTTCAATTGAAAAATGAAGTTGGCTTTTTTCTGACTTTGTTGATAAAGCTATATGACAAATATTTTTCCATTAATTGAGTGAGTTAAAGCTGAACTACAAAATACACATTTTAAACATTGGGTTTATTGAGGTCTAATGGAGTAAAATCCACCTGTTGCAGGCTTGCAATTCTCTGAGTTTTGGCAGATACATGCAAACATGTAACCACCCAAACAAATACAGAATATTTCCATCACCCTATGAAATTTCCTTGTGTCCTTTTGTTAACATTTTCCACTTTTCACATTCCATGGTTGTTTGTCCATTTAATGGTTAATGGACATGTGAGTTGCTTCCAGTTTTGGGTGGTTATGAATAAAGCTGCTATAAAATTCTTGCACATGTATTTGCATGGAGATATATTTTCAATTCCTCTTATATAAATACCTAGGAATGGGATTGCTGGGTTATATGGCAAGTGTATATTTAACTTAACATAAGTAACTACTAAGCTATTTTCTAAAGTGGCTGTCTCATTTTGCATTCTCACCACAGTGGAGGAGAGCCCCAGTTTTCCAGCATCCTTGCCAGCAGTTGGTACTTTCAGTTTTTAAAATGTCATCCATACTACTGGGTATGCAATAGTGTGTACCACTGTGGGTTTTGATATGTATTTTCTGAATCACTAATAAATTTGAAAATCATTTTGCATTCTAATTTTCCCCCTGTATCTATTCTTTGTTTGTTTAGATCTTTTGTTCAGTTTTTATTGAGTTGTTTTGTTATTACTGAGTTGTGTTTTTACACATTCTGGACAGAGGTCCTTATAAAGTTTTACAATAACATATTTAAAGCATGGGATTTATAATACTATTTTATCAAAATGTATTATATTGGAAAAGGTATACCACATTAACTGCATTTAGATTTTTCTAATTATTCTTGAATGCATTAAACAAGGTGTCTTGAAAAGTAGTAGATATAATTAAGTCATTTGATAAATCCTGATAAAGATTTTACTATACATTCCAGAAACTGAAAAGGTAAATAGATCTAATGATGGTGTTACAAATCATTTTATAAGCCAAATCACTCATAATCCTTTATTTTTAAATTATTTAATTGAGTTATTAGGTGATAAATGATTAAATATAATTTTGATGTCTAATCGCTAAGTGACTTACTTCCAGCATATAACTCAAAAGGAGTTCAAAGAATTGAGTTACATTACTACAGAATTCCTCCTTGAAATTTATATTTCATCTTTTTATGTAATCAGTGTTCTTTAGCACTCACATGAATAAATGCAAAAGTTAAAATAGAGCCTACAAGCAACAATGTCTCATTCTGGCAATAAGTAATGTTATCCACTTTATTTTTTTTTTTTTTAACTTTTTTTTAGTTATAGATGGACACAATGTCTTTATTTCATTGCTTTGTATGTGGTGCTGAGGATCGAACCCAGGGCCTCACGCATGCGAGGCAAGCGCTCTACCACTGAGCTACAATCCCAGCCCCATGTTATCCACTTTAATGACAGATGGACTACCTGGAGAAAAAAGGAAAGTCCCTATATGTTTTATTTAGAGAAGTATTCTTAATAAAGTATATTTCTTATTAAAATTTGCACTACTTGATACTAATAATATTGCTTGATACTAATAGTAATTGAAATGATATCATTATTCAGAAGAATTTCTTTTAAATCTTAGAGACTTGAAATCATAGAAAAAATTTAAAACATATATGTATATATGTTTGTATATACATATTTATATGTAAACATTGAGTGATCATACTTTTTTATTTGTAGAAAGAAAACCTCCAATCATATAATAAATTATTATAATAATATAAACCCAAAGAGAAAAGAAAATGAAATTAATATTCAGTGTATATATTTAAATGGATAAACATGAGTATCTAATTGGTACGGTATCTGGAGTCCAGTTGAAACACCTAGAATTGTTCAGATTTATAATACTCCAGATCTTACATCTTTTGTAGCTCTTTTAACTTACAATGACCAATTTTTAAACATCAACCTAAAAAGTGTGCCTATGGTAGATAATTTTGCTAAATTCTTTTTGGGATTTGAAAGTAAAAATTTTGAAAGGTAGGTCACGACCTTTAGAATTCTTCCCCTTTCCTCTCTAGCAGTTGTGACATTTGGCCCTAATCTCATTGTTCCAGTTTTCAAGCTTCTCAGTTTGTGATTACAATAGCAATAATTTTCCCTTGACACCAGTGCCTGACTAGCTCATCCAGTGTCCTGTGTCCTTTCCACTTTGGCTGCCTGGCAGCAGACCCTTGGCTCTCCTTGCCAAAGTTCTTTCTCCAAGGCCCTCTTGACATTATTTCTGAGTATCATAAAAGAACAAAACACACAAGTGATTCTTAACTGGATAAGAAATTATTGAGGCTTGGGGGTTTGTTTATTGATTGATTTTTGTCCTCTCATGTTTTCTGCTCAGACAAATGAGTGATAGAGAGAAAGTACACAAATTGCTTATTTTGGTGGAGTCCTGGAGAGTGTTTTCCAAAGTTTTCAAAGCTTTGGACTGTAACTGGCTATGCAAACTGAACTGCTCTAGTCCCACAAATGCACAACTGTGTGGATTTGACAGCTGCAACTTTTATACATCAAAGTTTGGACTCTTCTGTATTTGGAGAATAAGAAGAGGAGCCATCAGGAGAAGCAGGAACCACAGAGAAGGGAAGCAAATTCACTGGGCAGAGAGACTTATCAGACTCTTTGGAAGAAGACACTCTGTTTCAGGAAAGAATGAACAGAAGTGGACATTTGGGAAGGGTCTAGCAAAGAAGGGTAAATCCACTCCTGTGTCCTGCTAAGCCTCCAAATTCACACTTAAAATGTTGAGGGATTTTTGTTTTGCATCTGATGAATCCAACAGCCCAATTGCCCTACCAATGATCCTCAAGACAATGTCATTGCTTTTCTTTCCCTTGGTGGCTCTTTTCCTCCCCTTTCTTTTAAATACCAAATGAAGGTCTTGTGGAGTCTGCCTCCCTCCCTCCTCCCCTCAGCTTTGGCACTCACTTTCCCCATTATTTCAGTGAGTAATGACACCGAGGGCCTGACGCCAATCCTACCGGCGCTTTACACTTTCCCCTTTCTACAAAATAAAAAAGCACCAAACCAAACACACTGCAACATTGGGCTTCAGGGATCATGACGAATTTCCAAGTTTGCCTTGCTCTGCAGTAGAATTCTGGCTGTCATTCCACATTTGGCTTTTTTTCACACAGCCCTTGAGCAAACTTTATTTACAGTGTACAATGACTTTCATTACTACATAATACAGAAAATATTTGCTTCATTATGGAGCCAATGGAATATTTATTTTGATTTTTTGTTACTTGTGGTAAACAGAATTCAAAACACTCTCTACCGCCCTTGTTCCAAACTAGTCAAAAACTATGTAAACAATCAGCCTAGGGATTGTGTGGTCCAGATCTTGTGATCGCCTCACCTCCCCTTCCAGCAAAAGGAGCTTGGTTTAAAAGAGGGTGTGTGGTGGTGGTGGTGGGAGGGATAGCAGAGAGAGAAAAGAAAGGAGGAAGAGCAGTCCCTACTGGTGCCTGACTTAGAGAGACACCTCACAATCAATTGTTTTCAAGGTACTTTTGGAACCAGACCATCTCTACATAATTTCAAGGTAGAACTAATTTTGCCCTAAGACAAATATTATTATCCCAAAGTTCAAAAGGACTGTTTTAAGAAGATACAATCAAGAGCTGTGTTGAGGAAAATGTGTTTGCACCCAAATGCATTTTATCGATATGAAGATATATACCACTGGCTTTGCTGATTCAGTTTAGTTCAGGAACCAACCCTGCCCTGTGTACCTCAATTGCCTTTAAGATGGTTCAGACTTGGATCTACTGGGTCTTCTGTAGGGTGCAATTTCAGCATATTCACATCACAATAAACATGTCAGCCGAAACTCTCTGCCAGCATCCTTGCTCATTGACTTTTAATGATGACTACTTTTTATAATTTGGTAGACTTCTGACCAATTTAAAATCCTGCCTATAAAACCCATACCTGCTTATTTTTGCATTTTAAAGAAAGAAAAATAAATCCAGAATAGCAGAACGGTTTCAGTTCATCTCTTTAAATGCTTAGAGAAAACCATGCACACATGCCAGCACAAATTCAGACAATATTTATGTCAACATTTTCCTCCTTGGACATACCTTCCCACTGAGAATTTGGGAGTGAGATTTAGTTTCCATCTTAGACTTCAGCCCACATGTAGAGTTTCTGCAACTCTAATCCTGAAAGATCATTGTGGAGTTGCTTTTTTCCTTTCACTACTCTATAGGACATTTATTAAACTTCTGCCTTTCTGCTGGAGGCAATCACACAATCGGGATAATGTGAGTGTTGTGCAATAGAAGAAAAAATCCTAGGTTCTAGGATCAGATATGGAATCAAACTCCAGCTCTGTCACTTCCTGGCTGTGTGATCTTAAGTAAGTTACTAACCTCTGAAGCACAGTTTCTTCTATAAAACGGGGGTGGAGGGTAGGGGTGAGCAGGGGTGGTAGATAATAAGGTTACCAAAAGAATTAAATGCAGCAGCATTTGATAGAAGTATTGACTATTGTTCTTAGTATAAATGCAGTGTTTTAAACAAGTTGTATTTTCTACATACATGCAAATGAAAGTCAATTACAATTGTTTTATAACAATTCAATTCATGCAAAACAACTCCTAAATGTCTCCAGTTAGGTTGGGAGTCAAATGCTTTCAGTGTTTTAAATAGGAAACTTGGTTAATATTTTCTTCTTTGTTATACATTTATTAATTCATTGTTTATAACAAATATCTTTGTCTTGGGTTTCTCCATCAATAAAATGAAATGACAAAACTTTGAAACCTTGGAATAAAGCTAATGCCAAAGATCAATATTAACTTCTCATTTTTAAAAAATAATGAGATATTGAAGAACTCTTTTAAATGTACTGTGGTTAAAAGATACACCACAAGGATATCATTTTTAAATTTAAGTGAACTATGAAAATTTCATCTTATTAAGCCTAATGTTCGATTTATTTTTGTGAATTAAATAAGGGAAATCAAAGCAATTATTATCAATTCTCTTAATTTTTTTCCTGAGCATAAAACATATTTGATGCTTAATGGTAGTAACAGATTATTCAGTTCTGGAACCAAACGTTGTATCTTTGGAGACCACTATGGAGTTAGTGAAAAGAGAATCTGCTTATCACTTCCAGAACAATCCCAAAGAATATCAATTGCCTTGAGAAAGAATTGTCCTCCACCAAGGAAAATAGGTATATACATTTATTCTGTTGAAGAATAGCAGTGTTTAAGAACTGGAGCTTTGGAGTTCAAATGACCGGGTTTGAATACTGAATCTATAACTTTCTATCTGATCTTACGCAAATTATAGGAACTCTGTGAACTTAAGTTTCCTCACATGTGAAATGAGGTCCCTCATAGTCTGTTCCATACTGAATTATTGTGAGAAACTAAATAAGATACGTCAAGGACAAAGAGAGGTGCCTGGCACAAAAAGGAAGCATTCTATAGCTTTAGCTAGAGCTAACATTATTAGTCCTTTTGTAAATTTCAAGCATTTTTGTTGTTGTTGATAGAAGACAAGACATTGAATCTGACATTTTTGCACTTGAAGAAAAATTTTAAGGATGTTTTCCTCTCCTACTATCTATGTGCCATCAATCTGGTCTTCACTCATGCTACCATAACTACCTACATCTATTCTCCTTTTACCAATTATTTAAAATAAGGCAAAAGACATAATCATGCCCACAAGAAGTGAATGTTCTTACAACAGAGAAAGGGCATACACAAGTGAAATACCAAGGATTTGGTTGTGGGCAGTCCTTTAGGCTTTTATCTTTGTCATTTAAGGCCAAAACTCAAAATGGTAAGGACTGGTAGAATTTTACATGTACACAATACACATTTTTTCCTTTTGTTCACATATAAGTCCATGTTGGAGGAACAAATATTTTGGAATCAGGAAGACCTAAGTTCAATCTATCTCTACAATTTAGTAACTACATGAACTTGTGCAAATTCATTAATCTCTGTGAGCTCTAATTTCCCCATCAATAAAAGGGAAATATTACCCAGTAGCTCAAAAGATCAATGTGAAGATTAAATAAAATGGTATTTATAAAGGCCCTGGCACAGTGCCTGACCCTTAGGAGGTCTCAGTAATTTTTCTTTTCTCATTCACTACAGAAACTAAAGATGCTAAGAATTTTCTAAAACCATGAAGCTGTTCTCATGTATACTTGATACCATAGTAAACCCCTGCAAGCTGTCTTCAGTCTTCTTATCCTCCAAGTAAAATGGTTTTGACACACACTGACATCGACATCATTTCTGTAGTAGATGCTAAAAGCATAATTGTTCTTATGCAAATCTGAAAATAATCTACATCTCTCCATAGTACACAAAATGATTTCCCTTTCACAACTACTTATTTATACTTCACAATTTCATCAATTGATGAAAAAAAAAGGCTTTGCTACTTTATACTTTTGATCCATTTCTGCTTATGGCACACATAGATAATATATTTAAATGCATGCTGTCAATATTTTATAATCCACATACAGAGAAGATTCTAGCTTTTCTCTGCTAAGATAGAAACTTTCCCCCTCTAACTATATATGGCTATAAGCCATCACACCAAATTCTTGAGTTGGGTCAAAATTATTCAGTAGATCCCTCCATACCCTGATTGGGAAACCAAAAATCAGTACACACCTAGGCTGGAAAGGACTACAGAGTAACCAGACCTTTGATTCACCCCGAACTGATTTATGAAGTCATTTTCTATGCTATAATCTCTAATGTCATCTTCTTACAAACACTCCTCCCACTCTACCTTCCAACTTTGAGCAAGTTCTATCCCTATAACCTCCATGGCTTACTATGGAGCAAAAGATAAAATCCTGGGAAGAATACCTCACTGGCTTTGCCTTTTAATCCTCTTCTGGCTAACTGAGAAGTTTCAGTTTTCTCTAGCAGATAATTCTTTAACATTTATGTAAGCACTGATATTCATTACACACTGAAGGAGAAAGAAAAAAAGTAATGTATCCTCAGCAAGATAATAAAAGGTTGTCAGCTCATCAGTGACTTCCTATGATGTCATCAGCAAGAGGAAAGCTAGAACAGTTAAGCTCCACGAACTGAAGATGAAATTACAACTTCAGTATTGACCCAGTTACATGGCCCAGTGTTGTGGAGCAGAGCTGACTTTAATATATGTTTCCTTATCCCAATAAAATACATCAAAGGCTAGATTTTCAAAGCCTTGCATGACTGGCCATTTGGAAAGAGGTATATCCAGGCCCCCAAAGCCTTCATTTTAAGCAGATGGCAATAGCAATGGCAAGGCTAGAAACTGCAAGCAAGGGCTCATAAAGATACAGTTTAACACCAGCTGTGACTAGGGAGGGGCTGGCATGGAGGGAGCTGGAACCGTCATTCAGTTCCATAAAACCAGGTACTGTGCAACCTTGCTGCAGGTAGCAGAAGGCGGAGTTTAAATTCAATTTTGATTTGCTTTTCCTTGGTCTTGCTCTCCCCTAAAGGGTAGCACCAATGAAAGATTTATGTGCCACTAGGGGGCGCTCCCTTTACTGCCCAGTTGATGGAAGATGGCCAAGCCATCTGTCAGGAGCGCCATCCTCTCAAAAAGTTTGAAAAGAGTAAGGTGGCAGGGTCTCCTCCTTATCATGGCAGGTGTTAAATTCATTTGGAAATCCTGGAGGTAAGCTCCTCCTTTAAGGCTTTGAAAACAAGTATCCAGCATATTTAAGAGATTTGATAAATATTAAATAAATAGGTCCAAATTGGGAACCCAGGAATTTTTTCTCTTTCTTTTGGGAGAAAGCACAACATATATTCTGCTAATTTCTGTAGTCATTTGAAAAACCTGGTCCCTTCCAACTTGGAACTTTAATAACTTCCTTTGAAAATCTTCATGGAAGATATGGCTTAAACCTTTAAATGTTCATATTAATTTCCTTAATAAACACACCTGCAATTTTTCAGAGAATGGCAGATTATATATTTTTTCTCTATATATGATATTTCCCTCACATTTTGGAAATCTTATCACAAGAAGAAGCTTGGAGTCTGCTATTAGATAAAAATACACATTTATGGCTGGGGCTGTAGCTCAGTAGTAGAGTACTTGCCTAGCATGCATGAGGCACTGGGTTTGATCCTCAGCACCACATACAGATAATAAATGAATAAAATAAAGATTCATCAACAACTAAAAAACATCTAAAAAAATACACATTTATGTTATATCCTAAGCTACTCTGAGGTATAACATTCCCTTTAAAGTTTAAACCAAACTCTTTGATACAATGGTTCTTTTAAAGTAAGACCCTAGCTTGTGTCTTCAGAAGGATACTTTTGAGTTCCATCTTTCAGTTGTGTTAAAGGGGGGACAATTTTTAATATACAAGGCAATAATGAAAAGCTATCTGCTTTTTCCCAACAGCCAAACTGTACTCATAACTGGTATGCATGTTAGCATAGGATCCATGGCCATCGGCTATTCCAAAGGAGCCATTTACTGAATTTAGTTTTTTATTTGGCATTGAAATTTATCACTATATTTTCTGCCTTTTAGATATTTGTGTACTTGTACAGCACCAAAACTTAGTTAAAAATTGAACTGAAGACCTTTCGTTCCAGGTAACATAGCTCAAAACTTTATGTTCAACCATTTGGAGAAAATGTATTTCAAAATGTTATCCCCCCCAGGCTGAGATCATTATGTCTGTACCTCCTGGGACACACACATTTAACTTTTTGTCTTCTTTGCATCTCCTATTATAGAAAGAGCATGGATTCTTTTTACCAACTCAGCAGGACTTTGAAGAGGCATCATGCCATTCTTCATCTTCTGACATTACACATGAGACTTCACCTTTGTTTGTATTTTCTGTAGTGAATTCTTTTCCTTCCCAAGCCAGTCCATGGTGAATTTCCCAGATCTTCTTTTCTATCCCCAACAGAAAGAAAGCCCTAGATTTGACATCCTGCCTTATTTTAAAACTGATTAGAAGTTAAGACATGTATAACAGCTTTGTGACCAAGAACTAATATTTACCAGCCTGCACAAATCTCCCACGAGTCTGGATTTCCCCACAGAGATTCAGTTAATAGAAGAATGAATGGAATCAGCATTTTCTTTTCTTTTTTTAAAAATTGAAGATATAACTCACATACTATAAAATTCATTCTTTTAAAGTGTAGAATTCAGTGGTTTTGGTTATATTTATAAGGTTGTGCAACCATGATCATCACCTAATTCCAGAACATTCTGATCATCCTAGAAAGAAACTCTCTATATATTCACAGCCACTCCCCATTCCTCTCTGCCTCTGCTGCCCCCAAGCCCTGGACACCCACTAATCTACTTTTTCTTCCTATGTATTTACTTATTCTGAATATTAAATATAGATGGAATCATAATATGTGGGGTTTTTTTATGTCTGGCTTCTTTCATGCAGCCTGTCTTCAGGGTTCATCTGTATTGTAGCACAATCACTACTTTGTTCCTTTTTATGGCTGAACAATTTTCTTTTCTAATTGTCCATCATAAATTATTGCTTTTCTTGGGAAAGTAGCAAATGTGCATCTTTTTAAAAAAAGTTTTAAATTTTTATTAGTTGTTGATAGACATTCATTTATTTATATGTGGTGCTGAGAATTGAACCCAGTGCCTCACACATGCTAGGCAAATGCTCTACCACTGAGCCACAACCCCAGCCCCAACAAATGTGCATCTTTTTTTTTAAAATATTTTAGTTGTTAATGGATCTTTATTTTATTCATTTATTATTTATATGTGGTGCTGAGGATCGAACCCAGTGCCTCACACATGCTAGGCAAGCGCTCTACCACTGAGCCACAGCCACAGCCCCCAAATGTGCATCTTGAATGGTCTCAAGGGAAACAAAACTATATGCTAAAATATTAATAGCTTGGCCAAATAGATTTTAAGTAAAGAAATTCCTAGTAGTCTGATATTTAAAAACAAAACTCTTTTTTTATTTTCTCCTTTTCTGCTTTCACTCTTTAATGCTGACCATTAGAAAAAGTATATGATTTAAATATTTCTTCAAGGTGGTATGAATAATGTTAAATTTTGAACAGTTTTAGGAAAACCTAATTTTTAAGAAGAGTAAAGAGCATTTGGTTTTAAATTAAATAAATACATTTGATACTATTTACTGCTTATTAAATAAAGTGTTGCTTTTATTTACTGAAAAATTTAATCTAAAATACTTTTCATAAAATCAGCCTGTTAGGATGACTGCTGTCTCTTAATGCTCACTGTGGTGCCTGGGGCTTGTTGAATGAATATATTGATGGGAAGATGGATAACAATTCAAAATCAAACTATATCCTTCAGTAAAACAAAGTAATCTATAGTACTGACTTGGAATATATCCTGTCATGGTTTGAAACATTTATTTTAAACAATACTTCACACAAAATATGAAGCTAAAGTGTATCTAGGAAAAAAAGTACTGCTGATAACTCCCATATGTCTTCTGGAATATGGACCCAAATATATTTCAAGGACAGTTACATAAATTATATATATTAGAACATTTCTACTGCTTTATCATATCATAAAAGTAATCTGTGCATGTTCATGCATATTAGAGGGAAAGGCAAACCAATATGGTTTGAAAAGGTAGTTAGTGGCAGGCATTGGGAATATGCAAAGTGTTAAGTGCTGGTGATATGGAAAGAATATATGTTCCTTGCTCCCATGATAACATGCCCTTTCTTCGGGAGGAAGAGACCTGCTGTCTCGTATTCCTCCACTGCAGAATGGTACATATCCATGCAGTAGAACCATGTTAGAACCACAGCAGATGATCTGGTTGGTATACAATTTCCCAGGTCTTGCTGTAGATAAGGTGCACTAACACACCTGCACTCAGCCACCTGCAGTACTGTGTACTGTACCCACGTACCCCATCTTCTTCCTCTCACTATTAAGCCATGTGCCTGTTGATGGTACTGCCACCTTTGTGCATTTGACTTTTCCTTTATTACTCAGCAGTCTCAACCCATTCTTATCTCCTCTTTCATTAAGCTACTTTTGCTTTTTGTTTTTTTTAAGGTAAAGCCTATATTCATAGGAGAATTGATTAGGAATTTAACACATTTTTTAAAACCATGCCAGTGTTTTCAGAGGTTTGCTATTATTTTTGTGGATGTTCTGTTCATGCGGTTGCATGGATGTTGAGGGGTCTGCCTCCATCTGATGTTCTCATGAGTGCTGCTTGTTTCAGTGCGTGTTTCCCAGGATGCAAGGTTTTCCAGAAACGCATATTGTACTACAGCAGAATGGCCTAGATATGAAACAGCATAATAACAGGCATAATGCAAGGTAGGTTGCCTGAGAATATTATAAAAAGGGAACTCTAAGCATGATCTGTGGTGGTTAGCAGATTTTTTACTCTAGCCCATGCTAGAGTAAAAACATTTGAGGAATATTGCTTGGGGAATGTTTAAAATTAAATAGAAATCATAAATTACTAGATGATATGAAATAGTGTAGTAATAATTAAGAACCAAGGCTTAGACCTCCTGAGGGGTCAAAAGATTCACTACTTTCTGATTGTATGACCCTGGACACCCAAATAATCCTCCCTAGGCTTCCGCTGTGTTATCTATCAAATGACTGTGAAGATGAGATAGGATAATAACAAAGTGTTTAGAGCATTGCATTCATTCGGTAAGTACTGATTAAATGTCTGGGAGCCAAGCACTGCTTTATAGTCTTAGTGTAAGTCTTCCGTTTATAAAAAGTTAGTTATTGTGATGGCATTTCTCACTTACTTACATCCACCATGCTTTTCTAAACACTGAATACTCTCCGTAAGGAATAACAATGAGCAGATTCAGTGGTGAGAGTTTTGGCTATTCTTCACTGCTTTGCAGGGACACATTAAAGAAAAACAAAGGCAAAGGCATCAGGGATGATTTGTTTCTAGACCATGTTACTCCAGGGATGTGGAATTTGTGAATGCAGGTCATGCAAGTCATGACCTAGTGAAGATGACAAGATGTTTTTAGGATGCAAAATCCAGGGAACTTCCAAAGAGATTCTGCAGAAAACCAGTATGGATCCACTGGAAAAAGAGACCCTGCTAACCACTCATCACGTGCAATGGGGGTGTGTGCACACACGGGTGTGGGGCACAAAGACTCTGCTGGGATCTGAGCCATCTGAGCGGTGTGAATCACAGCTGCTCATGTCTGGTGCCACGGACTGTGCATTCAGTGAAATGCACATTTGACGCAATGAGCAGAGGGCGCCGGTGCGTTCAGAGCACACAGCCAGGGTAGGGGCGGGAGAGGGCTGCCCGGCTTGTGCAGGCTTTGCGCCGGCCCTCTGTTTGGGTAAGTTGAGCGCAGGGTCCTCGCTCTCTGCCGAGGAGCTGGCGCCGGGCATCAGACTTGCAGCCAACAACAGCAAAGGGTGGCGGGGAGGAGGAAGCCTGCGGTGCTGCAGCCCCCTCTAGGGTAATATTCACAAGCTCAAGAAGAAAGCGAATGCAAGAGGGCAGTGCGGAAGGGACACGCTTGAAACCTGAGCAAGGGGATGGGGCCAGAGAGAGGAGGTGGAAGCCAGCCGTAGTTCCAAAACACTGCCTTCAGGTCCCGCTGACACCAAAGCACAAACATCCCTTGCCACACAAGGGGCTGGGAGGCCCAGTCCAGCCATCCGTGGGGGTGGCTGTCCTGGTGTCGGTTCTTCACGAAAGATCAAAAGGCGAGCTCCCTACTCTGCAGGCAAAATGTGGTTACGGTTTTCAGAGGGGCATTGTTTTCACCAGTGGTTATTTTTCAAGAATAACAAGTTTGGTTGATTCTCTCTATTTCTCCCATTATTCCTTTCTCCACCTCTCTCCCTTCTTTCTCCTTCTGTGATTAAGACCAGAAATGTGCCATGAATGCTTTCTTGTCACATAAAGCCAATGAAGGGAATTTATATTGTATTTGATGTTATCTGGCCTGATGTGGAGAATAAATAAAACAGCACACTACCGCCAAGCACACAGTGGCAAGAGTCCTCCTGCCCATGACTGACTTGGGGGTGACCTTGTTCCTCTTCTGGCCATCCCAGCATGCAGGGGGATTAGCAGGCAGGGATGTATAAGTGTCTGGGGAATGGCGCCTGGTCTTGGCACTGAGAATATATCAGTGTTAACAGCTGGGTGCATAAGTCATGCTCAGTAAGGATTTAGTGGCAACATTCAGTCTCAGATTAGCCCAGCTAGTAGGCAGGGGCTGTGCTGTCTTCTTGCCAAGGCTGGGCAGCTCAAAAGGTCATGTGATCTTCTGGGATTAATATTGCTATTTAATGAAATGCCTTGCTTATCACTGCTCTGGGTCAAGGGCTCTGTTTCTCACTGAGAAGAAATTGTTTCCAAATATAATATGATCTAGTGGTGTGGATTGCTTTCCTACAGTACTATCAAAAGTTGTCTCTGTAAGTCAGTCACTAGAAAGTTAGTTAGCTAGGAGCAACTATTCAAAGAGAATTCAGAGTGGGAAGGAGACAGATCAGGGAAGAAATTTTGTGAGTTCCTAAGGAGTTCAGACTTGACCTTGTGGCCGTAAGAAGGCAGTTAAGGATTTTAAGCATTGTATAAAAGAGTAATAAAATGTGATCTGTCATGACTAGAAGAAGTTTGGGAGAAATTGAATGGAAAAATGACAGTCTGAACCAAAATAGCAGCATTAGAAATGAAGAGAAGTGGTTAGATGCATGGGATAAAAATGCTATAACATTGATAGTACATAGTGACTGTCTCAATGTGGGACATGAGGAGAAGAACAAGAAGTTGGTTTCTGGCTTCAGCAGCTTACCTGTATGGATGCTGTTGCTGCCATTAAGGAAGCTGAGAACTCAAGAATAGATTTGCAAGAGGACTGGAGTGGAAGTAGTGAATTCAGATTTGATGTGCAAAATGTATAGTCATTGCCTCTCCATGGGAAGTCCTCTCAGTCACAGGAAACTGCCTTGCCCAAGAGAGCAACCCTCCCAGATGGTGGCCCACAGCCAATGACTGGCAGATGCCTAGACACAATGGCCCAGCCCCCTGGCTTCAATTTAGGACAAATCTGAAGGGTTATTGTAGCTCCAGAGCTTCCCTTCAAGCTGGTTATAACCTCTCTGTGGGTCTGTAGTCCTCCTCTTTCCTTACTTTCCATAAGGTATGGGTCTGTGCCCCAAAGGTGTTCCCCAACAAACTTTTAGTAGGCAACCTTCCACCTCAGAGTCTACTTCAAGGAACATTGTACAAGATAACACAGAAGAAAAGGATTCCATGAGGACAAGTGAGAAAAAAACAAAAGATATGGCTCTGGAAACAAAAGAGGGCTTTTCCAAGTTGAGGGAGGAGTCCACAATATCAAGTAGCACAGAGTGGTAAAGTAACATAGGGGATGAAAAGTATCTGCTGACTAACAAAGGGGTGTTCATGGGTGACCCTGGCAAGAGCTGTTTAGAGGATCCATGGGGTAAAAGACAGTGAGACTTCATTACAATGAGTAAGGGGAAGTGGAGAGTCCATGTAGACTATAGTTAAGAAGCCTGTCCGATGCTCTTGAGAGAGACAAGGTAGTGCAAGTTAAAGGAAAATGCAGGATCCAGGGCCCCTTGAACTGAAAAGAATTGAGCTGAGGCCAAATAGTCAAGGGCAATAAAGCGGATGATGGTACTGGGGAAAGAGCAGATCATGAAAGCAAGGCTTGAGGAGATAGGGTGGGAAGCCATCCAGGGCCATGTCTTTCTTTGACACTAGCTGCAGAGAGGTGTGAAGAGAGATGAAGAAGAGAGAGGCTGTACATCATTTCCCTAGTCTGGTACCAGATCCCCTTTCTGAATACTGAAGGTCCTGTGTAATTTTCTTCAACCTGAATTTCTGCATTTATTTTTCACTGATCTATTTCATGCACATAATCCTCAAACCAATCCTCCAAGATGCCTCTAATTCTATTACTGCTGGACCCTGTTCTTGCCATTTATTTGAACTGTTCTTCTGGCTTTATACAGGGTTATCTGTTTAAACATGTTCACTTATTCTTAAAAACAAGAGGTAAGATTTTATCTAACTACATTCTCCTTTGTTTTTTGCTCTGGCCTCACAGACCTCTTCAAAGGTCAAGTTCAAGCCACATTCTGCCCAGGACACTCTGTCAGAACCCTTATTGGGACTTCAATTCTCTTAGCTAACCAAGAAGATCAGACTTCCACCTGCAACCCCAGCCATGATCCCTGTCTCATGGATTGCTAGCCTAGTAGTGGACTCATATACCAAAGAATCATATACATGAAAAATTTCAACTCTGGTCATGAACTTGAGATACAGAGTTCGATATTGAATGGAGTAATGACAGCAAGCTAGGGGAGGGTATGAGATGAGATGCGAGAGGTAGTAGTAGTGGGCAAAGTGGATCATGATAAGGATTGTAAAATACATTTCGGCATTTCAAAGTGGAAATGCCACCAACCAACTGCACTCCTCAAATATCACTGTCTTCAGGGTGGAGCATAGATGGGAGACAGGACACCTCTCAGAGAACTCTTTTTTTTTAACTGAATTCCCAAATCTACAGAAACTGCCCAGACACTCCATCATGTCTGCATTATGATCTCTAGAATCTTTGTGGCTAATGAACATTTTCTCTTCTTTTGCAATTTTCTGTTCTTATCTGCCCCGTCCTCTTGTTCCAGGAGAATGTTGGTTCCACGAAGACCAGGAGTCTATTATGTTCCTTATTGTAGGGGATCCATACAAAGTAGGTGTCCTACAAAGTAGGTGTCCATACAAGTCTGCCAAAACTGAATTTTAATTTCTATTCTTGAGCTGTTGACAGAAGAGATGTGCATGGGGGCTTCCAGAACTGTCTTTCCATGATAGTTGGATTTCAAAGCCTTTGTCAAAAGCTTTTATGACCCTGAATTCTCTTAAAAGAGAGGATTTTGAAAACTTAAAGAGTCTCTCAGAATCTTGAGGAACTAAGAGCAAGATTAAATGTAAACGTGGCCCCTTCTCTTGATTGCTCCTTTCTGCCCTGCTGGAAGTGTGATTCACCAACTACCTTTCCTCCATTAGAAAAGCTGCACAACGGTTCAGCGTTTCCCTGCCAGACAACTTGTTATCATAACCCACCTGTGTGAAACACTAAAATTTATAGGTCCTAACAGCTCCTTGGATTGGTGGAAAGATATGAGAATTGCAATTAACATTCCCCTAAACAGCAAAGCACTATGTAGACATAGTCTATGTTGAATCCAGTGGAAATTCCATGTTCTGTATGTCAGGACATATGCACGTTACGGTCTAGGTCTGTTAGAGTTTTATGAGTCATTTTGCTGAAACTTGTGGAACTATTTGAAAGTTTTCCTAGTCTACTGTTAAGTGTGTAGTTTAGATTCTAGCCAGTATTCAGGCTTAATTAGGTTTGTGTGAATAAACTGAGTTTTCTGCTCAGATCTCTGGGATTAATATAAAACTGGTTATAAAATAATGGCTTCCTTTTCAAATTGTGCCTTTAATTTGACCTTTCTGAATAATTGCCCAGTTGGTTCTGAGGTGTATCACCATTTTTAAATATATCCAGAGCAGGTCTATTAAAAGCAATTTGGCTTCCCCAATTTAAGCTCATCAGAGAAGTTCAGAATTGTTTTTTAGAGAATGGCAGTATTAAATGCAATCAATCCTTTGCAGTCCCTGAGAAAGTCCAATAATTTATATTATAGTTCATAAATAAAATTTTCTAGTTCAGGCCAGAGGGAATATGGGATAATTCTGTTAAGTATCATTTCAAAAAGGTATTTGTCCTTTTAAGGGAAAGAAAAACAAACATCTATACCATTTTGGTTATTATGGGCCTTCAACAGAATCTGCACAAAGAGTAAATTTATGGTCAGTACCATTGTGCACAATCTTTGAGTGGTGAAGTTCTACAAGCGAAGTTTCTTATTTTGTTCTAATCAGTATGGCAAAGAGCTACAAAGCCTATTTATCTATCCTCATTTTGCATGGCTGCTGCTTTCCCCTTCTTTTTTAAAACAAAATAAATGTGAAATTTTGTTAGTTTAAAAAATGTAGCCAAAATAATTTCAGAGATTTAAAACAGTGCCCACACTAGACGAGAATGATGAAAATATTCTCTCTTGAATCCTGTTATCTACTAGATAATGTGGCACATTTTGAGTAAATACAAAGAGAAACTTCTGTTTTCTAAATTGTCCAGCTTCAGGTTTCAAAATCACAAAGAAGTTAATATCTGAAGACACCAAACCCCGCAACTAGAGGTACTAGAATTAATTGTAACTCATAGAAGAGGTCAATACTGAAAATATTGTGAATTTTGATTTCTATCAGAGACATGAACTTAGGTACTCTTGCCTGTACTGCTGCAGCAATTTCACACACATCCACTGTCAGCTTCATCATCTGCTTTGAAATAACAGAATGAATTCAGTGGGCTCATGAGAAGACACGCTTTAGAATTAGAATGGGACTTGAGAATAAAATAACAGCTATTTCTAGATCAGAATTATTACGTTTGAGTGTTTTTTGTGAGCATATAAAAAAATAAAGTGAACATCATTAACATCAGGCATAGCTTCCTTAAGAACAAATGATATTGGGCTGGGGCTGTAGCTCAGTGGTAGAGCGCTTGCCTAGCATGCGTGAGGCACTGGGTTCGATCCTTAGCACCACATATAAATAATAAATGAATAAAATAAAGATCCATCAACAACTAAAAAAAATTACAACAAAAAAGAACAAATGATATTAGATAGCAGATCAGTAAACATTAACGACAAGCCCTAATGTTTGTGTAGTCATAGATAAAATTTACATACACTATCACATTTGCTGTGCACAATGTATGAATGTCAGAATAGATAATAATAATTGGTGTTTAAAAATGAAATGAAAACAAAGACTTTAAAAGAGACTATCTGAGGTCCTCAGTAAGCAGGTATTAGAATTTGGGTCTAGGTGCCCTTCAACAGATGAATGGATAAAGAAAATGGGTATATATACACAATGGAATATTACTCAGCCACAATTAAGAATGAAATCACAGAATTTGCCAGTGAATGGATGGAAATGGAGACTATCATGCTAAGGTGAAATAAGCCAATCACAAAAAAGTAAAGCGCCAAATGTTCTTTTTGATATGTAGATGCTAACCCATAATAAGAGTGGGGAAGGGAAGAATAGAAGTTCTTTGGATTGGACAAAGAGGATGAATAGAAGAGAGAGAAATGGGAATAGGAAAGGCAGTAGAATGAATTGGACATAACTTTCCTATATTCATATATTAATACATGACCAGTGAAACTCCACATCATGTACAACTGCAAGAACATGATCCTAATTACAACAAGTTATACTCCATTATGTATAATATGTCAAAATACATTCTACTGTCATGTATATCTAAAAAGAACAACAATAACAAAAAGAATCTGGGTCTGTTGGTTCAATTTAGCACTCATTTCTACTCTGTCACTATGCTTGATTTTAGCAAAGCATTTGATAACATTTGGCAATTTTTCTAATGTAAGTTACATGAGACTCTACTTGAAGCATACATAGGTGAAAAAATGTACATTGAAGTCAACAAACACCTATTAAACATTTACTGTATTCTGGGATCTAAGTTGACAAAACTAGTAAATCAATGCCAATACAAAGTGAAAAGTGAAAGACCTCATACTTGGTCTGGTCAGCATTTTCATCAATAATTTGGTTAAAGACATAGAAGATACTTTTTAATGTCATTTGCAGTTAGCACCCAACTGAGAAGAGTAGCCAAAAAAAAAAAAAATGTCTTGATGAACATATCAAAGTCAATCAGCTGACCTTTTTAAAGGGATATGTCAGATTCTAGATTTAGGCTAAAAGAGAAATCTATCACCCGTATGTAACATGGAAGAACAGTGTTATGAGAAGATACTATAGATTTTTGTTTTCTATAAATTTAGCAAAAGTCAAAAGTGCTTCTTGCTGGTGAAAAAAAATTGGCAGTTTTATGCTACTTGAATTAAAAAAAAAAACAACTCAGCTTATGTAGACAATAGTGGTGCTGTGTTTGCTCTGGTTAGAGCACATATTAGCACTATATCCAGTCCTGGAATCACATTTTTAGAAGATTCTCAGATAATCATGCACATAAGAGTTGGTCAAGGGAATGGAAACTGGAAGAACTGGAGCTACTGACATGAAGATGAGCACTTTGGGGCAGCTGAGAGATTTTATTTGATCAAGGTTGAAGAAGGCAAAAACGTGCTTTAGGGCTCAAGATAACAAAAATAGAATCAATGAGTAGCAATTAAAGAGAGGTATATTTGGGCTCTGTAATAAGGAGGATGTTACAACATTTGGAGTTGTCTTTAGGGTATGTATGTCTCAAAAATTTCTGTTTCTCATCCTTGGAAATGTTCAGGCAGAGAGGCTGGGTGACCATCTGACAGGGAGTGAGGCACAGAGGACTCTGGTTTTGAGTGGCAGTTTGCACTAATGACCTTCAGTGTTGCTTCCAACTTTAACATTTGGAGTTTCTAGTATAGCATCCTACAGATAAAGTCTTATCCCCATTGCAATTTCTTCCAAATCTCTAGAGTCTGGGTTTTTAAACATCACAGAGGCTGTTCATAATTGTCTCTGAATGGATATGTACAAGCTTAGTTTAAAAGAGACTTGTGAATAATGAGCCACACTGATACACTTTTAGCTTCTTCCAGCAATGGGATATTTAATGGGATTTGTCTCTGACAGTGCCAGACTCTTGAAAGTCATTTAAAAGTATTCCTTTCTGTTTGCATTCTGGACTTAAAAATTCACTATCTCAGCAAGTAAAAACACATCTGAGGCACTTCTGAACTTGGGTTGGTCCCCTGAGTCTTGAGTGAAATCTACTCTTTTGATATTGACCAGTATGTAACTAAGGACTGGCAGCATAGTTTGGCACATGAGTAGTGTGTTCTCCAAGTAGAGAACACGTTACACTTGTTCTACATATCTGGCCCCTAGAGTCAGTTTGTCATTCATTGATTAGTGCATTCATGTTGACACCATTTCCCTACCATTTCTTTTTTTTTTTTTTGATCTTGGAAAAATC
>PVHX01011876.1:20538-62130 GCA_004024805.1 Geosciurus inauris
GATAGAGGATAACATATCAATTCTCTAGTTGTAAGTTGTATAGAATCACAACATATATGCAGTCATACATAAAGTTAGGGTTATTATGACCATCATATTCCATCACCCTTGCTGTCCCCATGCCCCCTCCCCCCTTACACCCCTGTGAACAGAGATCCACCATTGTTCCCATGTCCTTCCCCACATTATGGATCAGCATTCGCTTATCAATGAGTACATTCGGCATTTGGTTTTCTGAGATTGGCTTACTTCACTTAGCATGATATTCCATTTCCCTACCATTTCTGTGGGGACCTATATATATATCAGGTCCCATTCAGCCTGCTGTTTGATGTCTGTATAGATACATCATGGACTAATCACTATGGGTCTAACCGACCTACTTTCTGCCTCAATTAAAAGTACATGTAAGTATTGGTTAATGGTGTCAGTGGCATCCACTTCCTGCCCCTTAGACTCACTCTCATTAAGGAAAAACTTACCAATCCCCTCGAGAAGAACAATTTGCATCTCAGCTCAAGTGGTGTATGCCAAGGGCAAGAGGTTTTCTGGAGACCAGAGCAGTGGAAAGAAAATGCATTAGCCTTTTCTCACCATCTCTGGTGTAGAAGAGTTTGTAGAGCTTCTTTTATTTCTGTGATGCTTGTCGTTCAGAGAAGCAGTGTAGGTGGTCATTTTGGAATGAAATCCTAGGGCTAAGTTACCTGAGACCCACATAGATACATAAAATAAGTGTCTACAGCATGCTTTAGTTTTGTACACAGAATATTTTCAAGGTCTGTATAACACACACCTGAAGGAAAGTTAGAACCAGATCAGTCCATAAGAAAGTTTACTGAGACATTCATCCAGTTTAGTAACTTCTAATCTCAGCAATGTGAGAAACAAGAAATGCTGAACTTGGCATTAGAAGGATAATTCAGGTGAACACAACCCAAGAAACCATTGCAGTTCACAGAAAAATAATGCTATTGGTAAGTCTTGCAATACGTGATTATGATACATTAAAATCCTGCTGTGCAAAGTGTTGTCTACAGACCAACAACAGCGGCACATCACCTGGTACTTATTAGGAATGCAGAATCTCAGGCTCCATTCCAGACTCTCTTAGTGTGTGCAGTTCAACAAGATCCCCAGGTGATTCCTATGCATATAAAACTTAAAGAAGCCCTGTTTCAAAACTTTCTTCCATTAGATCAGTGAAGAATTACAATAAAATAGAATTTCTTTTCATGAAAAACTTGAGTGCTTAAAAAAACAGATATAAAACTTTTAAGCCGGGTGCAGAGGCGCAAGCCTATAATACCAGCACTTAGGGAGGCTGAGACAGGAGAATCGCGAGTTCAAAGCCAGCCTCAGCAATGGTGAGGTGCTAAGCAACTCAGTGAGACCCTGTCTCTACATAAAACACAAAATAGGGCTGGGGATGTGGCTCAGTGAGTCGAGTGGCCCTGAGTTCAATCCCCAGTGCCAAAAAAACCAAAAAACCAAAAAAAAAAAAACAACTTTTAAACCACCACCCAAAGAGGAATGATGAATTAGTAAGTGAATTACTTATGCCTAATGAATAAAATTAATAATGTTCAGCATTTAAAATTAATATTAATCTTCTTTCCAGGTTCCAGAGAACCTTGAAAGCATTGTTCTGGGTGATTCAACTTTAATTTAATTAGCAACTAGAAAAGCAATAGTCAAAGATTTGCTTAAAAAAAAAACAACCCCTATGTAACCTTAAAGATTTTCTGCTCATACAAACACATTAGACACATGGGGATCCCAAACAGAAACCCAAAGCAGTTTTAGGGTACATCATGAGAAGCTCTTCTCTTTCTGTGATTTCCTTGCAATCACAGTAAGGTTTTGCAAAAGTATGGAGTGAAAGCTGTAAAAGTTATGAAGTCATATTTAGATTGACTAAGAGGTTATGATTTCCAAGTAAAGAGAGTAATGTTTCCAAAAATAGTACAGCTGATCTGGTGGCAAAGAATATGTCATGAAATACAAAATTTATAGATGCAAATACACATATGTGCATGTATGTATATTTCTATACATACATAAACTCTAAAAATGCTATGAACTAATGAAAATAGAAATTGGTGGTAGGGCTTGTACAAATGCTATAATTCAGACACACACCATTAAAAAACTCATTGATAAATCATTGGAACTTATAGTTGACATTTGATTTATTTTTACACCGACTGTAGTTTTGACTCCAGGGAGATGTTTATACATCGACAATTTCAGTGAGGAGCAGCAATAGCTAATCTGCTCAGTTTTTGAACTTGGAGAGTTATGCTTTGAATTAAAGAAGATTTATGAAGGGAGCAATGGCCTTTTATGGATTACACACTAAAGATCAGAATGAGTAAGAAAGAAGGCATTCAAAAGAACTGAGCCTTTTTATTTATGCACATTAAAGAAATATACAGTTAAAATGGTCAAAATCATGTGTATTGCCTCATTTTTATATATAGCACAATTTACCTTTCCCTATTTACATATTACTGTTTGAGTGTGTTTCTAGTTATGATATGTTCCAATTGTATATGTATAACTTCCCCTCCCTCCTTTTCCTCCTCCTCCTTTGCAAATAAGAGAATCCTTGCAACCATCAAGGACCATGTAGCCTATCTCCTGTATTGTCTTTAATGCCAAGTATAATGCCGGGTACATGAGAGAGTTTACAAAAGCCCATAGAATTTTGTAGAAAATTATATAATCATCTAAAATTGCTTTACCATGCTTGGATGACTGGACGATGTTTAAAACAAAAGGTAACCCTCAAAAAATAACCTCGTATGTGTGTGTGGTTGTGGAGGGGGTGCAGGATAGGTGGAGGAGGAGAGTGGCAAACTGCCTGACAGCTCTAGTGGAGCAGAACTTTGCAGACATCAGACATCAAAGACCTGGACTAGGCACAAAAAAGGAAGAGGTGCTCCACTCTACCATGTTGTAAGCATAAACTGCATCCATTTGAACACAGTCATGGGAAAGGAGTGGACGCTGAGCATTTCATCATCTCTAAATTCATTCTGAATGGCAGAGCTTATAGTATGGAAAGCCAACCCTTAGCCATAAGCCTTAAGTAAAACTTTTTACCTGACTGAAAGCTTTAGGAAAATGTAACCTGGAGAGCTTTGCACTCAACCTCTTGAAGCTTCCAGCCTCAAGGCAGTTCTGGGCGCCTGCCTGAGCATGAACATCTCTTGAGATCTTAAAAGAGCAACAGAAGAATGCAGGCAGATCCAGCCAGCTGTGCTAATGTAAGTTCAATTGCAGTAAAAGAAGCAGATTTGTTAGACAACAGGCACAAAATGGTTGAGATCTTTTAAAAATCATACTTCTCTTTGCAATATACCACATTGTCTACGTTTTATAATTTGATATCTATTTATGGGAACTTGTATAATTTGCTTTGATATAAAAGTCACCTTCCTAACATTTTACCATGAAATAGCTAGATTATTTTTTTAGCCCATTAAGTTGCTCTCTGCCAACAATACAGGAATCACACGATTTTGGTTAGCTTTTTCACTGTTGTGCCCAAAAGACTGAACAAGAACAATACAGAGGAGGAAAAGTTTATTTGGGGGCTCATGGTTTCAGAGATCTCAGTCCATAGATGGCCAACTCCATTCCTCAGGGCCTGAGGTAAGGTAGGACATCATGGTGGAAAGGTGTGGTGGAGGAAGGTGGCTCAGGACATGGCAAGGAGGAAACAGGGAACCTGCTCACCAGAAACAAAATATATACCCCAAAGGCATGCCTTCACCATGATCCACCTCCTCCAGCCACACCTGACCTGCCTACAGTGCTACCCAGTTAATCCATTCAAGTGCATTAATGTACTGATTAGGTTAAGGCTTTTATAACCCAATAAGTTTACCTCAAAGAAAGCCTTTCTAGTCTAGTTTCACCTCAGTCTAGTCATTTAGACAGATTTTGAAACAAAGTGAAAAAACTTGGAATTAAATATACCTAACTAAAACCCAGTACACACATTTCTTAATTACTTAAAAATAGATAGGGTGATTATCAGCTTTGGTTGGTAAGAATTCCAGTTTAAATTTGTATTATTTAAGTTGCTGAATAGAGGTGCTCAGAATCACTTTCTATGGATGCTTCTATGTATCATTCTAGTGATGTGCCATGGTTAGATATGAGATATTCCCAAAAAACTCATGTATGAGTTCTTAGAGTAGCAAATTTGATTAAGAAATGGTGATTATTAAGATTGCATGGGTGAATTTTATACCCATCTTGCCCAGGTCACTCTACCTTCTATGGGGACTGCTATAACTCCAGTCATTTTGCATGGAGAGAGAGAGAGACAGACAGACAGACAGACAGACAGACACTAATTGATTCTATAGCAAAACTACAAAGCAGATATCAGTTCTAAATTTCAGTAGCATCCTTTCTCTTAGCACCTTTAGTAGTATTTCTGAACATTCTAAACGTTGTCATTCCTTTAATAGTTCAACCTTGTTTTCTGCCAACTAATACTCAAATTACAGTGGTCATCCCAATGGTTTTTGAATGGATATTCAAATAAGAATTAATCTGAAGACCAAAAATCTGCAAAATTCCAAAGCACAATCTTTTTAATGATTTTTGGTCTTCAAATTAAGAACTACGGTAGTGTAAAAAAGTATGTGGGTCAGAAAGGGGTGGTTCCAGAACATTCTTCACATAACCTTAGATTCTGCTTGAAAATAAGGCCCACCTGACCATAAATGAGACTGGGTGGGTGTGTTTGAATGGTTCAATGCAAATCACCACCAAAAAGATAAAGCAGAGCACCTCTTCCTAGATTGTAAGTGGGTGGATCCTTTTGGTTCTGTGTAATAAACAGGGCAGTGTGAGTAGGGTTTTCCTCCCCTTGTGTATGTTTGGTGTGTTGATTGTTCTCTTTTTCTGATATGAAGGCTCTTTGTTCCATATTATCAAATGCCACTATTTCTTTTTTTCTTTTTTTTTTTTGGTACTGGGGATTGAATTCAGGGGTGCTCGACCACTGAGCCACATTCCCAGCCCTATTTTGTGTTTTATGTGGGACAGGGTTTCAATGAGTTGCTTAGTGCCTTGCTGTTGCTGAGGCTGGCTTTGAACTTGCGATTCTCCTGTCTCAGCCTCCCTAAGTGCTGGGATTACAGGCATGCACCACCGCGCCTGGCTACATGCCACTATTTCCGTGTAGGCTTTCTTGCAGAGTTACCTACAGTTCTTGTTTCACTTTAATTGTGTTTTTATTAAGTTACATCTTGATTTATGGTAATGTATGCTCTTGACAGCCCCACTAAACAGTGAGTGCTCTCATGGAAACTGTGTTAGGATTCATCTTCCCAGCTAAGCACAGCATTTAGTCCAGAGTGTCCACTGAATGTGTCACTGGGCACTGCATGGATTTTTTCTTAGCATGAGTTCAACAGGGCAATTGTTTTCCAGCCCTACTGGCTTGTGCTTTGATTGGCTGAGAAGGTCATCAGAGAGACTTGGAAATGGAAGGAACATTCACATCTAGCTTCTTGTTTACTCCCTCCCCATTAGGTCAGGCCATATCTCAAACATCCCAGACAGAGGAAAATTGATCTTATATTAGAAGACATTCAGAGATACCACTGAAATAATAATTTCTTTGAGGTTAAATTTAGCATATCTTCGAATAAGTAACTCAAATGTTCTCATGTGGAGTTACATTTTTGCTCTTTGCTCAGAAACATTATTAACATGCCAAAATCCTATCCATTAATGCTTGTGGGATAGGCACATGAAGGATAAATGTCATTAAAGGATATATATCTTAATTTCAGACTGGAAAGCTGAAGATATGATATTAAGGATTGAAGATATATATACATTTAAAATCTTCAAATTCTTTTAAAAGGTCATGGAAACCATCAGATTTTGTCCCTACATTGCAAATAAGATGTAGATTTCTTGCACATTTTCCAAGTAGATTTGGCTTTAACATCACTCTTCTACAATGCATCTCAGGCAAATGTGGCCTTTTCTTTCCTTGACCTCTGCAAGCACTTCCTGTGCTTCTCCTCAGCCATAATGCCATTTTTACTCTGTTTGAGATATGTTTCTTCAACTTGCCTATTGGGCCTGTATTGTCTTCAAGGAAGTGTTTCCTTTCAAGAGCCTAGAAGAGTTCCTTGCCTTTCACAGGTTCTCAATAAAGGTTTCTTTAATAAATGTAAGCTATTCTGTCTCAAGAAATATCAAAGAAAGAGAGATGGAGTAAGTACACATTTACCTACATGATGATTAATGGGCATGAGGACTTGGCTCTGAGGGGGAATCAATTGAACTAGAGACTCCAGGGCAATTGGTTCTTTGTTGGCATCTCTTAAAATGATCATTTCCTATCCAGGTGACCTATACCTTATAACAAGTTTAAAGCACACTTTCCTAGGTTCTGGTTAATTTATGATTTTTTCCATTATTATCTAAAGCATATACAGAAAGAAAAATCTAGTTTAAGTTGTCCAGAAAGTAATTTCTCTCTCCAAAGCAATAAACTATTTTTAGGCTCAGAGCCAGGTTAGTTCCTACACACATGTAATCCCTTGGGGCCTTTAGGTCACTAGCAAAAGACCTTGGAAAATTTAATTAAAGAGATTTCCAGGAAGGGGAAAGAAATTAAAGAAATTGGCCGACACAACATGAGGGAGTTTTCATATCCTATACAAAGGTCTTACACATAGGACTCACCAAAGCCTGGAAGGCGAGTGGGATCTTCCATAAGCCTCAACAATTAACACTATTTAATAACTCAGTGCTATTGTCAACCATGAGAAGAACATCAGTGGGCAAGATATTGTATTTACTTGCTCAATAACATTTCATATTTTCTGTTCGGTGTAAGACACTGTCCTGGGTGTTAGAGACACAGAAAGAAGCAAGAAAGGTCTTTATCCACAAGGAGCTTATATTTAGGGATGGGATGATGGGCAAAAAAGCAATCAGTTATCAAATAATGTGATAAAGGCTAAGAAAGATGAGATATCAGGCACTATAGGAGCAGAGAAGAGGAGAGACCCACATCCTTTGCTGAACACCCAGGAAGCTTCCCAGAGAATGCCTCATTTAGGGTTGAAAGGTGAGCTTTTCATGAGAATCAGCAAAAGCATTTTGGGTGCTGAGGGCAAGATGGGAAATGGAATGGAGAAATGAGGGGACATGCTGCATGGCTGGAGCAGCAGGAGACAGGACATCCGTGGGTGAGAAGTGAGGCTCAGTAAGGCAGAGGCCTGACCATGGCCTATATTATTAAAATAAAGAGATAAGGAAGAAACCATATCAAACCCACAGGGAGAAGGTGTCTGAATGCCACACAAACACAGTTTAACATTGTCCAAAGAGGAATCAATGCCCATGTCTTGACCTAGACAAAGGGGATTCAGTGAGATGTACGAAGAACTCACAGGAGATGCTAGAGAATCAAATCAGAAAGAAGGGGTCTTCTTTGGATGTGACTAGAGATTTTAGGAACTTCATCAAAACCTGGAAAATTGCAAACATCTGAAATACACTTTCCATGTTCAAGGCTGCTTGATGTATGAGACATTATTCAGCAGGCAGATCATACTATACTTTTAACTAAGGAAAATCACCAGGGAGATTTTATAGGAGACATGGGATAGATGAAAGGGAGATGAGCCAGATGCAGTTATAAGTTGCCAATTTTATTACATGTTTAACAGATAAAGGCAGTATAATGTGTAAATGACTACCATTATTTTAATTGATCTGTATCACAATGCTATCAGCAGTTTCAGCAGTATACCACTAATTAATTTTAAAATTACTTTGCTAGGATAGATTCTGATAAAAGAAATGTCTTGCAAACCTTTTTTTTTGTTTGTTTGAAACATGACTCAATATGTTGTCCAGGCTGGCCTCAAACTCCTAGGCTCAAGTGATCTTCCTGCCTCAGTTTTCTCTGTAGCTGACACTACAGGCATGCACCACCATGCCTGGCTAACATATCCTTAATACTTGACCATTTATAAAGATCTACTTCCATAGAAAAATAATATACCATTGGTAAATACAGAATTGCATTTGAGTAACTTTGTAATAACTACTATTTATTGAATACCATTTTATTACACACTTCATTTGCAATATTATAAGATTCTCACAAGTTACTATTCTACTCTTACAGGTAAGGAAATCAGCTCATAAATGTTAAAATCTTGCCCAACATCACAGCGTTAGGAAGTGGTAGAACCAGGATTCAAACCTATGACTGCAAAGTTGGCAGTTTTGCTGTCATGCATAGAAATCAACAGTTATAATATTAAATGTGTCTAAAAGAAAATAGCTACAGCCACATTTCCCACCCAGCCCAGCCTAAAGGCAGTTGGGAATTGGGAGAAAAGTGATCAGGAAAAACATTATGGCGATGTGTGACCTCATTGGCTGTATCATCTCCTCTGTTTGCTTATCTATTTGCAATGCTTCAACTCTTCCCTCTGCTGAGGTCGAAGTCTAGGTCTGACCTGTTCCTGAGGCTCTGCTTATGCTCTTGTTCTGCATTCCTCCTCTCAATTCCCAAAGTCTGGTCTAAGCAGACATTGATGAGTATGCCTAGCACATTTTCTCAGGGGATTCAAATTCAGCCTCAATTTCCCATTCAACACAGAGCTCCAGGTAGCTATTAACAATCAATTTAAGGTAACATTTGAGATGAAAATTGCTTTTTCTGCATCCAGTCCATTCGTTTGAAGAATTCTTTTTATATTTTTTAGTTGTTGATGGATTTTTATTTTATTCATTTATTATTTATTTGTGGTGCTGAGGATCAAACCCAGTGCCTCACGCATGCTAGGCAAGCACTCTACCACTGAGCTACAGCCCCAGCCGCTCATTTGAAGCAATTTAAGGAACACTCTTTTGCAAGTAACTCAAAGGATTTTATTCCTCCATGCACTCAACAAACTGTAAAGAGTCTCCATGATGCTGGGGTAGTATGCAACATCCTGCCTTGCGAGCCCTCTCCTGCACCCAGGTCCACTGCTGATCTGCAGTGACACAGCTCCCCAGTGCCTGCCTAGTCGCTTACAGAGGTATGCCCCCAGTGTTTGGAGGTACAGCCTGAGAGATAGGAGAAACTCACCAGGTCAGAGCAACCTCAGGGCTGTAGACTTGCTGCCTTTCTTAACAAGAGCTGAGGAGAGACTGGAGTGGTATGCAGGAGGCCTCTAGCCCTATACAACGGGGTCCTTGCCAGCCCCTGTAGACCTGGGATCAGCATATTTCCTGCCTCTATTTCCTGGTGCTGATCCCAGGTCTACAGAGGTTCTGGGCATAGCGCAAGTCCTTATAACCACATAGGGATAATTGTAGTAAAGTCTCCTCTCCTGTTCATTCCACAGTGGTCATAGGTTAAGCACTCAACATTTACTAAGTGAACACATGGATAGCTATACAGTTAGATGATTAGCTTGAAATGCAAGTTCCTTGCCCCAAATGAATGGTTTTCTAGCAAGGAGTTCAAATTTTATCACTTAAAATTTAACTCTAAACAATCCTGATATAATTATTTCATAATAATCCATCTTTTGTTCTTCTTCAGTTCTCAGATCCAGTGAGTATAGTTTCTTAACCATCCTTCCTACCTCCCCTTCCTGCTCTTTGCACCTCCACCCACACATGTGCACATGCACACACATCATGCAGGTACTGGCCACCTTGCCTTGAGTTAGAAGACCACCCCCACTGCTGGAAAGTCCTATAGATGCCTCTCTGCCTGCTGCATCTAACCATCTGTTTGGGGAGGATGATATTCCATTAATCAAACATTATGGCATGTATTTACAGCAAGCATGTCTATGGTATCCAGTCATTCATTTTTTATAACTTGGATGTAATTGACATATACATTTTAGAAATGAACAAGTAAGTATATTTTGCTAAAAATGTATATATATAAGCAAAGATGTTCAAAATCAATTGTTACCTTAAAAATAATTTATTACCTTGCCAGGTGCAGTGGCATACACCTATAATACCAAAGACTGGGAGGCTAAGGCAGAAGGATCACAGGTTAAAAGCCAGTATCAGAAACTTAGCAAGGTCCTAAGCAACTTAGTAAGACCCTGTCTTAAAAAAAATGTTTCCCTGTAATCCCAGCACTTAGGGAGGCTGAGATAGGAGAATCGCAAGTTCAAAGCCAGCCTCAGCAAGGACAAGGCGCTAAGCAACTCAGTGAGACCCTCTCTCTACATAAAACACAAAATAGGACTGGGGATGTGGCTCAGTGGTCGAGTGCCCCTGAGTTCAATCCCCGGTACCAAAAAAAAAAAAAAAAAAAGAAAAGTTTCCTTAAAAATAAATTACAAATAATGTGTACTTTATCATCCCACTTAAATTTTGTTTAAAATATGTACACCATCTTAGGGGAAATCTATTAATAGAGCTTATTTTTGAGTGTTGATATTTATATTTTCATTTTTAATTTAAGACACATTTTTTGAGTTATCATACAGTAAAAATAATATTTTGAAGGGAAGGTCTATGATTTTAATTCATACATAGATTTGTATAACCATCACCACATTAAGGATATGGAACATTTCTTTGTCCCTCCAAAAACTTCCTCATGCTATCCAGTTATAGTTTTGGCCCCAACCCTAACCCCTGGTAACCTCTCATCTGTTATTCTACCACTCATTTTTCTTTTAAGTGATGTCAAATAAATGAGATTATATAGTATGTAAATTTTTGAGACTGGTTTCTTTTACTCAGTATAATGCCTTTGATATCTAACTAAGTCATTGCATGTTATCAGTAGTTCATTTTTAATTCCTCAGTAGATTCCATGTCACAGATTGTTTATCTGCTGAATGGTATATTGTTGAGTTTGGGAGCAATTATGAAAAGAGCTTCTATAAATATCCATTTCTATTTTTGTGTAAATATGTTTTTATTTCTGTAAATATGAAGCAGAACTTTATGAGGAAAAATTAATTGTAATCAAGTCAATTTAGTAATCTTTTGTTTTATGGATTGTGCTTTTGCTGTCATGTCTAAGAACTCTTTGCCTAATTGCAGGTCTCAGCAATTTCCTCCTATGATTCCCTTTAAAAGCTTTCTAGTTCATATTCTGCACTTAGATAAATGATTATTTTGAGTTAATTTTTGTATAAGATATAAGGTACAGGTTGAGGTTTTTGTTGCATTTTTTATTTGGTTTGGTTTTTTTGCATTAAACATCTAATTTTTAAAAGAAAAACAGGGCTGATTGAAAAGGCTATTCTTGGGCTGAGGTTGTGGCTCAGTGGCAGAGCGCTTGCCTCGCACGTGTGAGGCACTGGGTTCGATCCTCAGCACCACATAAAAATAAATAAACAAAATAAAGACACTGTGTCCATGTATAACTAAAAAAATATTTAAAAAAAGAAAAGGCTATTCTTTATCTATTAAACTATTTTGCAACTTTGTCAAAAATCAATTGGTCATATTTGTATGGATTTATTTCTACTCTCTTTATTCTGTTCCACTGATGGATTAATTTATCTCTTTGTTCATACTATACTGTTTTGAATTCTGCAGCTTTACAATAAGCCTTAAAACTGAGTAATATAATTTTTCCAACTTTCTTTTCAACTATTCTTTTTCTTTTTAAAACTATTCTCATTTGTTTGCCTTTACATATACATTTAGAATTAACTTATCTCTTGTACAAGGTATCTTCAACTTATACAAGATATCTTCCTTGGATTGTGATTGGAATAGCATAAAATCTATAGATCAGATTCAGAATTAGCATCTTTGCTAAGTAGTCCAGTCAATGACTAGGTATGCCTTTCCATTAATTTAGCTCTTCTTTGATTTTATTCATTATTTTTTATCCTATATATACATGTTTTGATAGATTTAGCCCTATGTCATTGTCCCTCCATTTTAACCCTATTTCTCAACTAGTACTGGCTTTTAATTTTAAAACTTACATAGTTACTATATGTATGTACTATTACACTTTTTGTGTAACTGTCATCTATCTTGTGACCTTGATAAAATCACTTAAACATCAAGAGTCCTTCTTCCTTCCTTCCTTCCTTCCTTCCTTCTTTCCTTTTCTTCCTTTCTTCCTTTCTTCCTTTATTTCTCTTTCTTTCTTTGATCCTTTGGGATTTTCTACACAATCATAATCATGTATTCTGTAAATAGGAATAGTTTTGTTTTTTTCTTTTCCAATCTGTATGATTTTCATTTCTTTTTCTTACTTTATTGCATTGGCTAGAAATTCCAGTACAAGGTTGTATTTGAGTGGTGAGAATAAACATCTTTACTGTCTTCTAAATGTCAGAAAGAAAGCATTTAGTCTTTCATGCTAAGTTTGATGTTACCTATAGGGTTTTTTTTTGTAGATGCCCTTTATTAAGTAGAAGTTGTTTCTTTTTATTCCTAGTTTGCTGAGATATTTTATCATAAGTAATATTAAATTTTCTTAAATGCTTTTTCTGCATCAATTGATAACATTTTTCTTCTTTAAACAGTTAAGGTGGTGGGTTGCCTGATTTTTTAAAAAAAACAATCGTCCAGCATTTTCAGGATAAACAGCAGTTGGTTGTATTATATACTATTTTTTAAAATATTTTTTTAGTTGTAGATGGACACAATGTCTTTATTTTATTGCTTTGTATGTGGTGCTGAGGATCGAACCCAGGGCCTCACGCATGCGAGGCAAGTGCTCTACCTCTGAGCTACAATCCCAGCCCATTTTTTTTTTTAAAGTTGTTGATGGACACAATGTCTTTATTTTATTGCTTTGTACGTGGTGCTGAGGATCGAACCCAGGGCCTCACGCATGCAAGGCAAGCGCTCTACCGCTGAGCTACAATCCCAGCCCGTATTATATACTATTCTTTTTCTATATTGCTCATATTGATTCGATAACATTTAGCTAAGAATTTTTGTGTTCTGTAGTATTCTTTTTTAAAAAAATATTTTTTAGTTGTCCACAGATATTTATTTGATTTATTTATATGTGGTGCTGAGAATCGAACTCAGTGCCTCACACATGCTAGGCAAGTGCTCTACCACTGAGCTACAACCCCAGCCCTTCTGTAGTATTCTTTGTAAAAATTTTATCTTTACTGTTTTTCTCTGGGTTTTGTATCAGGTTCACTCTGGCTTCAGAAAATGATTTGGGGAAATCTATCTCCTTTTCTAACTACTGGATGAGACTGTGTAGAATTGATGTTATTTCTTCTTTAAATGATTGATGGAAAATTCCAGTAAAACCATCTGGCCCTGGAAATTGGTTTTTTGGCAGGACTACTACAGATTCAATTCCTTTAATAATTACAGAACTACTCAGGTTATCTGTTTTATCTGGTGAATTTTGATTGTGGTTTTCTCGAATATTAGTCCACTTCATCTATGTTGTTGAATTTACACAAGGGGTTTTTAGTGTTCCCTTATCCTTTTGATTTGGGCATAGTTTGTAATATTCCATCTATTATTCTGACACGGCAATTTAACTCTTCTTTTTCTGTATTGATCTTGCTAGATGTTTGTCCATTTTATTGTTTTTCCCCTCAAAGAACTACTTTTCATTTTTATGGTTGGTCTCAATTGTTTCTCTGTTTTCAATTTAATTTGTTCTGATCTTTATTATTTCCTTTATTTTGGTCTCATTTAGCCTTAATTTTCTAAAGCTCAGTTCATCATTTTGAGGTCCTTTTCTTCTTCTTCTTCTTTTTTTTTGTGCCCTAAAACTCCCCCTCCTAATTTTAATATGTTCTGTGTTCTTTTTAATTCAGTCCAAAATACTTCATAATTTCCCT
Source organism: Geosciurus inauris (assembly GCA_004024805.1). Lineage (NCBI taxonomy): Eukaryota > Metazoa > Chordata > Mammalia > Rodentia > Sciuridae > Geosciurus > Geosciurus inauris. Next base: position 34,353 of record PVHX01011876.1, read on the forward strand.
TTACTTTTCCTTTTGAGTCATGGCTTATTTAGCAATAGGTATTTCATTTCCAAATATTTTCAGAATTTTACAGAGATCTTTTTGTTATTCATCTCTAATTTAATTCTAAAAAACTTAATTTGTTGACTTGAATAGTTTTTACCTTTATTAAACTTGCTTTGTGACCCAGAATATGGTCTCTTATGGTAATATTCATTTATACTTCAAAAAAGTGTCTTCTAACAGAGTGTTCTATAAATATGTGTTGATTTAGTTAGTTGACTATGTTACTTAAGTCTTTCAGACCTTGCTAATTTTATATTGATTACTGGCAGATAGGTATTTAATCTCTGGTTTATTTGGATTTGTCTATTTCTTTATAGCTTTATCCAATTTTTGCCATATATGTAGCAAATATATATATATATATATATATATATTTCTTTTAGGCACTGGGAATTGAATCCAGGGCCTTGTACATGCTAGGGAAGTACTCTACCACTGAGCTATAATGCTTCATGTATTTTGAAACTCTCTTTTGTGTACATGCATTAGTAGGGTTATTGTGACTTCTTTATCATTAAAACATGACATTCTTTATTCTTGGTAATACTCTTTGCTATGAAGTCCATTTTGCCTGATATTACTACAGCCACTACAGCTTTCTTTTGATTAACATTGGCATGGTGTAACTTATTCTATTCTCTTACTTTGAATCTATTTGTATCTTTTTATTTAAATTGTACTTCTTATAGGCAGCATATAGTTAGGTTATGCTTTCTTTATCCAATATGACAATCTTGCCTTTTAATTGGGTATGTAAACTTTACATTTAACATAATTATGGCTATGTTTAAAGCTATAGTCTTGCTACATGTTTTATTTGTGCTATTTGTTCTTAGTTAACCTTTCCTTCTTTTTCTGCTTCCTTTTTGACAATTTTTTCATAGTTCCATTTCATCTCTTTTGTAATTCCATTTTCATCTATCATATATAATTCTTTGGTTTATAGTGCACTTCTTAAACTAATTATAGTCTGTTTCAAGAGAAGAGTACTAGCTCTCATAGGTAACTATTTACCTATGTTATAACCATTGCATTATATCTTTTTTTTTTTTCATTTAAATCGTCAATTGTCTTCTAGGGACATTAAAGTAATAAAAATATTTTGTATTAACCTGTGTAAGTACCATTTCTAATGCTCTTCATTGTGTAGTTTCTTATTTCTAAGAAACTAAATAATTATATATAATTTTTTAGTCTGCTTGAAGAATTTCCTTTAATATTTCTTGTAGTATGAGTCTGCTAATAATGAATTCTTTTAGCTTTTGCATGTCTGAAAAAATTTTTATTTCACCTACATACATGAAAAATATTCTGCTGGGTAAATGGAATACTAGATTGACTTTTTTTTCAGTACTTTAAAAATACTGCTCCATTATCTTCTTATATATCTTGATTCCAATGAGAATTCTGCTATCATAGTTACCTTTGTTCTTTTATATAAATCACACCATTTTCTCTAACTACATGTAAGATTTTCTGTTACAGGCTTTGAGCCATTGATTATGATGTGCCTTGGTGTATTCTCCTTTATTTTTCTTGTGTTTAGAGCTTTTGAGATTCACGGACCTGGGATTCATATCTATCTTCCTTCCTTCCTTCCTTCCTTCCTTCCTTCCTTCCTTCCTTCCTTCCTTCCTTCCTTCCTTCCTTCCTTCCTCTCTCTTTCCTCTCTCTCAAATTTGGAAAACATCTGGCTGTTAACTCTTCAAGTAGCATTTCCTCTCTACTCTCCCATATTCAGGAACTCAAATTACATGCATATTAGACCACTTGGATTTTGTGTCACAGTTAACTGAAATTGTTTTTTAAATTTTTTAATTGTGTCTTTCTGTATTTAATTCTGTATCTTTCTACTTGAACATCTTTTAGTTGAATACTCTTTTCTTCTGCAATAGCTTATCTGCTTCTAATCCCATTCAGGAAATTATCTTGGATCTTATAGTTTTATTTTTGGAAGTGTAATTTCATTCTTTTTCTTTTTCATGCTCTGTTTTACTTTTTGAACACACTAAATACAATTATAAAATTGCTTTAATGTCTTTGTGTGCTAATTCTAATATCTGTGACAATTCTGGGATGATTTGATTAATACATTTTGCTCTTTGTATGGGTTGTATTTTCCTCTTTGCATGACTGTTAATTTTTGATTAGATGCCAGATATTTTGAATTTTACCTTATTGGGTACTGGTAATTTTTATATTCATGTAAATATTCTGAAGTTTTCCTCTATATTGCATTTAAATTTCTTGGAAACAGTTTAATCTTTCTGGCTCTTGTTTTGAGGATTTCTTAGGCAAGACCAGAATTCATGTTTAGATGAGGGCTAATTATTCTCCATTACTGAGGCAAGTCTCTCCTAGCTTTCTACTCAGAGGCTGACAAATTGTGAAGATTCCCAGTATGGGTTGTGGGAGCAGGCATTATTTAGTGCTGGGTACTTTTCTCTAGAATCCTTTTAGGAAATTTTCCTGGCAATGGGCATTTTTTGGTTTTTGGCATACATATAGTGATTTCTACTCCGCTGGATACTCAAAGGGGATCTTCTGCAGGTTTCTGTTCTTTCTCTGTGCAGTTTTCTCCTTGTCAGCACTGTGTTGTGTGAGCTCTGTCTTGGTCTTCCCAATTAAGAGCTCTGTTTAACTTGGGGGAACTTGCCAGACTCGGCACAGTTTTCTGCCCCCTGCACCACAGCCTGAAAACTTTCCCAAGGTAAGCTGGCACAATCGCAGGGCTTGTCTAATTTGTTTAACATCCTGAGATCACTGTGTTTCACTGCCTAGTACCCACTGTCTTGTGAACTATTGTTGGTTTTTTTTTTTTTTCTGTTTTTTTGGTTGCTTCAAGCATGAGAGTAAATTGTTCTCCTTTATTCCATCTTGGCCAGAAGTGCAAGCCTTCATTTCTTTTTAAAACTGCTTAATATTACACAATAATCTTGCATTAGAATAAAATTAAGAAATTTCTCATTTTGTTAGAAAGGTCATGTTTCCATTATAGTTAACTCTTTGGAATCAATCAATAGGGAGAACATTCTGTATATTCTGGGTATTGATAAATGCATTAATCAGCATATTGCACATGACATCACAGATTTATTTTCTTTGTGGCATAAACCTCTTTTGAGGAATTAGAATTTAAAATTAATGAAGTGACAAAATTCTATAAGAGCTTTAAGGACTTTATTACACTCATATTTGAATAGTCAACTGCAAAGAAAACATCTTTGTAAAACCAATTAAAAAATACCAACCATACCTACTATTTCACTGCCCTGGATCACTTGCTAACATTTTTGCTTTTTTGACACTCACTGTAATGCTCCACAAATTCATATTCTCTAATTTTCCAGAAGATTTAGCAGTTTAGATGGCATTATGCTTCCCCCACCTTCTGTGTATCTAAGAAACAGAAAATTTAGCCAGGATATCATACTGTGGCCAATTTTTTATTTTAAAGCTCTGTTGGAAATCCCATAAACATGCCTTGAATAATTCTGCCATGATGGAAAGTAAGAAAAATGGGATGGGAAATTGTGTGAGGTAAGAGGCTTTACAACCAAGACTTTGAAGCCACAGCAATTCCATAAAAAGAATGAAGAGTTAGATTCTAGGGTAATTGATCTTTTGCTTCCACTTTTTCCTCACTTAAAAACACAAAAAACAAAAACCAAGCATCAATATATTGCACCAGATGGGCTGAGATAACTCTCCCAATAGAAAACATCTAAAAATGCTGTAGAAAGCATCAAAACAATTTATTTTGTTTAAATCATAGCTGAGCTGGTGGTAACATAATTTTAGGAGATATGGAATCAGTAGACAAATGTTTCATAAAGAAAATATTATCCTGAGAAGTTTTATAAGTAAATACATGAATAGTACAGGAATAGATACTTCTACACAAATGATTTTAAGAGCATAGAAAGAGAGGAACTACTCTTTAATTTTCATTGAGGCTACTCAATTCTTTATGACAAACTATATGTGTATATCAAATTTCAATCTTGAGCCTAAATGCAAAAATCATATATAAAATACTATCAAACTATGCCAAATTAATATAACAGTGCTTCCATTATCCTGGGATATCTTGTGTCAGAAAGAAGAGAAACTTTTAAAGATGAATAAAATCATACTAAAGAAAAAAAAGCAAAACAATAACAATAAAAAACACAGGACAAACTGTAGAGGGATTCTTACAGGTCTAATATGGGATAATTTGAGTGTTAAAAAGAATAATCCTATTGGAGTGAAATAAATCAAAAATATGAAAATCCATTAAATCCATACTGACACTGAAAATACAAACATAAAAACAAAAAGAAAATTACCTCATTAGCTACCACCGGCAATCAGCAGGAGAAAACCTCATAGTCTGAAAACTTAAAAATAAGGAAGAAATGAAGAACTTACCCTATCTTCCCTGTATGAAGCTCTATTTTATTGTACCTACTAGGCTGATGGGAAAGAGTTCTATGAAACAGAATTCAGTTAATACATACAAAATTAATGATATAATTAGAAAATCACCATTTTACAACCTGTAATGAAATAATACATATGTGCAATAATCGTGGATGGATGCTAACACCATTAGGTAAAGAGGAACTTTACAATGGAGGAGTTATGTTGACCCCACCTGAGTACACTGATCAAGCTTAACATCACTAAGTGTGAGACAATCAGATTGCCACCTTATAATGTGCACTAGGAAGTACACAGAAATACCTATGACATATTCTTGCCTGAAAATTGAACTTGAATTCAATAATGCTTTTAGAGCTGTATTTGTGTTACCAGTAAAAGTGAAGACTAGAAAGTGAAATTAAATGACACCATGAAGAAACATTTGGCCAAGTTCAGAATGAACTAATGACCCAGTTTCCCTAACAAGTCAATTATCAAGAAGAAAAGGAAGTTTGTGTTTACGAGTGGGGGCGGGGGGGGGGGCGCATATAAGAGATCCCTATAGAATAAAATAGACTTAGGAAACATAAACATGATAATGCAATTTGCAACTAAGGAATCTCATTTAGATTATGATTTGGAGGGAATAAAATGACTTCAAAAGACACCTGTGAAACTCTCTTTAAAAATGAATATAAAATAGATATTAGCTGGGGTGATAGCACATGCCTGTAATCTTAGTGGCTTGGAGGACTGAGGCAGGAGGATAGGAAGTTCAAAGACAGCCTCAGCAGCTTAGCAAGGCCTTAAGCAATTAAGCAAGACTCTGTGTCCAAAAACAAAACAAAACAAAAGGTCTGGGGATGTGGCTCAGTGGTTAAACACCCATGGGTGCAATCTCTGGTACCAAAAATTTAAAAATAAAATAAAATAGATATTAGATTATATCAAGAAATTTACATTTGTTCCTTTGGATATAATAATAGATTTTAAAAATGCCTACCAGTTAATGATACATATTGTAATATTGGGGAAAATAGCCTGATGTCTGAGATTTGCTTTTAAATATTCCACTCTAAAAAACAAATTGGGAGGAGAGGAGAAACAGATGAAGCAATAATAACAAACTGTGAATAATTTTTTAAAGTGATGATAACTTTACACATACACACACACACATACCAATATATGCTGTAGCTGTCTATTTTTAAAACCCACAAATTGACTACTATGCATACTAAACCTTGAACCATTTAGTATGCATTGTAGTAAGAATACTGGAAAAACATGTTATGACTGGTACTACTAAAGAAAAACAGTAATCAAAAATTTAAATCCTACATCATAAATATCTTTCTGTTTCATTAACAATCTACACTTTAATTTTTAATGATTTATAACATGCAAATGGTAGTATTTGTGTGTTATTTTATATTTTATACATATATTTCTTGCTTCATGGATTACACAATCAGTTGTGTATATAGTTCTAACTTCCTATCATTTTTTTTTTGGTACTGGGGATTGAACTCAGGGGTACTCAACCACTGAGCCACATCTCCAGCCCTCTTTTGTGTTTTATGTAGAGAAAAGGTCTCATTGAGTTGCTTAGTGCCTCGCCCTTGCTGAGGCTGCTTTGAACTCGCAATTCTCCTGTCTCAGCCTCCCAAAGTGCTGGGATTACAGGCATATGCTACTGTGCCCGGCTTCCTATCATTTTAATAAATTAAAAATTCAATTCTTATATGGGGGAACTCAAAAACTTGATCTCACAGAAGTTGAGAACAGTAGTTAACAGAGGCTGGGGAGAGTAGGAGGGATAAGAAATGGGAAGAGGTTGGTCAATGGGGAAAATGTTAGTTAGGAACAAGTTCTTATGTTGTATCATACAGTAGGGTGAATACAGTTAACAATATTGCATTGTATATATGAAAATACCTGAAAGAGAGGATTTTTAATGTATTATCATAAAGAAATGATAATACTTTAAGGTGATAGAAATGCTAATTACTCTAATTTGATTGTTATATAATAAATTAGAAATATCATATTGTATCCCACAAATATGTGCATTGTATATCAATACAAAAATGACAAGAAATAAAAATGCACACTATGTGTATCATAGTAAGCCTGTAGAACTCCTATAAAAATGTTTTCTCTACCTCTCATTTAAACTTATTGTGTGTGCTCCTATATTGCATTTTACTCTTGAAGCGTTTATGTCCAATTTTCCTAAGTACTTCTAAGTTCCGTCATGGCAGAAACTGTGTCTTATGACCCCTTGCTTCCTTCTATGCCTAGCCAACTGCCTGATGCAATTCTTGCCCCCATTAAATATCTGTTGAAATAAAGTGAGAAAGCTTTGTGGATGGCAATATGGATAGTTGGATATTAAACATCTGAAAGACAGAAATGAGATCCCTCACATAAACAAGGAAAAAACTGAAAAGAATTTTGTTTCAATAATTGTTTTTATGTTTTCCTTGGTGCCCATTGGACTATAAGCTTTAGAATGGCAGGGACCATTGAACACAATGTATCACCAGGAGCAAATTCAGTGATCTACACATGTAAGTGTGTTCAATATACTTAAGTGAAAGGCTATATCTCTCAGCTTCAACTTAAAGAAAATGGTCCGTGTTTCCAGAATTTGTTTAGCTATATTCTATGATAAATGCATTCTCTTCTTAATCTGTAAAACCACCAAGATGTCCTTAGTAGGGACTCAAAATTCTCTAATACTATATTTTTTATATGTGAAAATATAAAAAATGTTCCCATCTTTTCTGTTCAAATTTAAAGGCTCCTTACAATAGTTCTGCATTCCTAGTTATAGCCCTATGTGGTTTCATCTTTTCATAGCCAAACTGCTGAAGGCAAGAATCATCCTTCCCTAATACTTCTTATTCTTCTCTGACATGATCTAGTTTTTCTCTCCATTCTTAATCAAAGGCAAACAAATACTTACCTGTTTTCACTTTCTGACTTCCTGTTCACATTCTGAAACATTGTGGTTAACACTTCTACTTCCATCTCTTGATTGATACTTACTAAGATTATGAAGATCTGCAGGTTTTTAAACTCTAGTAAAAATATTTCAGGCTTTTTGTTTGATCTTTCAGTTATATTTGTCACCATTGCCACTCTTTTCTTGGAACTGTCTCCTCTATTAATTTCAAAAACATTGCTTTTCCTGGTTTTCCATTTACTTCTCTGACAGCTACTTCTCATTCTTCTTCATGGGTCATGTCTCATTTTTGTTCCCCATCATCTCTCTGAAATCATCTTTATCCCTCCTTAGTATGTTCCCTTATGCTTTTGGGTCTGCACACATTCTCTTTCTTCTGTCTGGATCAATTCCCATTTCTTGATTATTTGGCAAAATTTCACTCATCCTTCAATTTAGCTCAAATGCCTATGTTCTCCGTGAAGCTTTTATGACAACCCCCGGCAGGGTTGAGTGCTTTCCTCTGGATTCTCTACACGTCGTGTATACTTTAATTATAATGGTCATTTCATTGTTTAACTTTAAATATGGCTTCTCCTTTTTGGCAAAGGGCCATAAAGATGGATTTTGATTTCCATTTATGATCCCAGTACATAGGACAATACTTGGTACCTAGTAGGAACTTGATAAATGTTTTTTGGATGAGCAAATAAATATTTTTTGGTTATAAAACTTCTTTTAATATCTATTCTCAAATTCAATCCCCACAATCTTCCTGCTGTGGGTGGTACGAATATTGGTAGTGTCCCTCAAAATACATGTGTTAAAGGCTTGGTCCTCAGGGTAGTGCTACTGAGAGGTTCAGTGGACCTTTAGAAGGTGAGACCTCTCTTTGAGGATATGACTCTGAAGGGGACTGTGAGACTCTAACCATTCCTTTACCTTTCCACTTCCTGGTTGATGATGTGAGTGGTTTGTTCTACCATGTAGTCCACAAGTGGCCAACTGGTTCAAAGGGATAAGGTTGCCTAATCTTGGACTAGAGCCTCCAGAACCATGAGCTAAGTAAATCTTTTCTCCTTATAAGTTAATTGCCTTAGGTATTTCATTATAGAAATGTGATCCTGATTAATACATTCCTGGTAAGAAGATAATATGATTGTGAACCCTATTTTACAAATGAGGAAAACCAAATCTTTCCCATGAGAACACACATATTAAATGGGAGATCAAGAACATGTACCCAAATCTTCATTCTATATCTCTAAGGTTCTAGTCATCGTAATAGAACAAAATACAATTGAGTAGAATATAACAGATACTAAATAATAACAACTTTTGCTTATTTGAATCAGTGAAAGGATACTAGCAAAAACAGGAGTTTTTCATTGACAAAAGATAAGTTCCTCACACCAATAAGCCATACAATTTTTAAGTTTTGGACATGTTCTTTGAAGAGGATATTCTTCACCAAAGGCTGAATGATTTCTCTCTTCTATCACACATTCATAAATTTGAGCACAGGATTGCTCTATAGACCCAAATCTTCATAAATCAGTGAAGGGAAGATGTGTTTAGAAGAACTAACTAAAGGATGATTGAATTGTCTTCAACCCGCATGTTTGCCAATTTGATAAAACTAAATATTCCCAACAAAAGCTAAGCAACTCAATGGAAAGATACGTATGATAAATTAGTTGTGTAACTTCTCCATAACTTTCTCTGCTTATGACCCTTTAGAGAAAGCAGAAACATTTTCCAAAAGTAGTTGTTGTTCAAAAAGGAATAAAGCCAAACCACACTATTTAGGGCCATGAAATTGTCAGGCAAGGAATAACCCCAGATTGCATTAATTGACACTAGTGGTATTTTGTTCTCTACTTTTTAAAAAGTCTCCTATATCTAAACATAATACACGATTGTGTACAATCTTGGTCACTGCTGGAAGTGATCTTTACTATAGTGTAATACTAGTCTTAAATTAACTTTAGCCATATATGACTCTTTCTTTTTTTTCTATTCTTCTATTTTTTCCAAGTCTCCCCCTTTCTTCTCTCCAAAGGGAAAATGGACTGAAAAACAAGGGTGGTATGCTTTTTCCCTCATCTAAAAAGGATCCTCTCCTCCTAACTCAACTGTTGCTTGGCCTGACTGGAATTTACAATCCCAGCACACAGGGTGGTCCAAGGCCAATCCTGCAAAGTTGATTCTGTGGTTTAAATTATAGATGTGCATAGAAGTTTAGAAAAGTGCCCCTGCCATTTTCTACCTGATGCTTCTGTGTGGTCACTACTGTACTTCATTTCCACCTTTGCATGGACCTCCAGGTTTGGAGACAACTTGGTACCTATTATCTAAATAAAAGGAAACAGCTGTGTTGAGGTGTGTAGTAGATGCCGAAGGGTAGTAAATAGAAGGTATTTGCTATAGCTGGCATGAATTTTTTTTGTTTTGTACTAGGGATTGAACTCAGGGGTACTCAATCACTAAGCCACATCCCCAGCCCTATTTCATATTTTATTTAATGACAGGGTCTCACTGAGTTGCTTAGCACCTCGCTGTTGCTGAGACTGGCTTTGAACTCGCAATCTTCCTGTCTCAGCCTCCTGAATTGCTGAGATCACAGGTATGCACCACCCTGCCTGGCTGCTGGCATGATTTTTAAGTTCTGTGATTCTCTGCCCTTGGGGGGAGGAGGGGTTAGTCAATGTTTTCACCACTGTGACCAAAAGACCTGACAAGAACAACATAGAGGAAATGTTTATTTGGCTCACAGTTTCAGAGGTCTCAGTCCATAAATGGCTGACTCCATAGCCCTGGGTCTAAGGTGAGACAGATCATCATGGCAGAAGGGTGTGTCAGAGAAAAGTGGCTCAGAACATTGGCAAGCAGGAAGCAGAGAAAACTCTGCTCATCAGGGATAAAATATAAACCTCAAAGGCATGCTTTCAGTGACCTACCTTCTCCAGCCTACTTGCCTACAGTTACTACCCAGTTAATCCATATTAATGGATCAATCCACTGATCAGGTTAAGGCTCTCGTAGTCCAGTCATTTCAAGTCTGAAAACCCTAGCATTGTCTCACACATGAGTTTTGGAGACACTACATATCCAAACCATAACATTCTGCCCCTGGCCTCCAAAGCTCATGCCCATCTCATAATGCAAAATACATTTAGTATCTTTTCAAAAGTCTCCATAGCCTTAACAGTTCCAGAATCACCCAAAAGTTCAAGTCCAAAATTTTCTCTGAGACTCAGGGCAAACCCAGCATGACTCCCTGTAAAACTCAAAAGAAAGTTATATAATCCAATATAATATGGCACAGGGTAAACATTTTCATTCTAATAGGGCCATATAAAGAAGGAATAGGACCAAATCAAGACTGAAAGCCAGTTAGGCAAAAAAGTCCTGTAGCTCCACATCCAGCTTTAGGACCCATGGCATTGTATTGTTCTCTCCAAAGGGCTTATGTAGTGCTGCCCCTAGGGCCTTACTGGTTGCAACCAACATGAAATCTCTCTTGGTTTGTTTTTGCTTATTTCCTGCAGCTTTCCTTAGCAGACATCCCATGGTATTAGAATCCCTTAATCTCGAGCATATCCACTGCAGCTTCACCTTCCTTCTCATATCTCTACACATCATCCTCTCAGGCATAGCCTACAGAGACTCTGACACTGCTACTTTGCTTAGCCTCTCAGGCCTTCCTTTGAAATCTTGGTGGAAGCCTCCATGACCCCCTAACTCCAGCATCCTGCAATCCTACACAACCAGTAGCACATTGTTGTTGCCAAGGTCTCCCACTATCTTAAGAAGTAGCCAAAACTCCTGAGATCATGGCAGAAGTAACCTTGGAGTGCCTAGTCAGATGAGCATACTGATATAGCTTCCTAGGAACCCCTATGCCAACAGGGTGCCCCATGGTCTCTTCTCAAAGGAATTTTTTACTTTTATACCCTTGAGGCTAAGATGGGTGGGATCTTGACAATTCTTGTGTTGCCCTCAAGCCATCTTTCCTATTGTCTTTTTTCAAAACATTTATCATTTATTTAGTAGCTATAATATCTTTAGCAACCACATCCTCCTTAGCCCCAGTTTTACTCTCATTTTTCTAGCCAAACTGCAAATTTTTCAAATGTTTCTGTTCTGCTTTCTGCTCCTGATTATAACAGCAAACTTGGCTAAAAGCTGCCAGCAATATCCTTGCCATGGCCTGAATGATGTGCTGCCTTTAAATTTTCTCTGCCAGATTAATTATTCCATCTCCATTAAATTGAGTCTTCCAGAAAGTCTTAGGATATGAAAAAAATATAGGTAACTTCTATGCCAAAACATAATATGAATGGCTTCTAGTCCAATTTCCAATAAAGTCCTCCTCCTCTGAAACTTCATGAGCCCAGTCTTTACTGTCCATGGTCCTTTCAGCATTCAGATATCTGAGTTCCATCAAAATCTTCCGTTAAGCTCCACGTACAACATTCTAAAGCTTTTCCAGGTTGTATCTCTAAGATTTCCAAAATTCCCCTTCTACAAACCAGCTCCAAATGCTTCCAAACCACATGGTCAGTTTAGTCACAGCAAATGACCCTAAACCTCAGTAGCAATTTCTGTTTTAATCACCTTTCCATCACTGTTATCCAAAGTCCTGACAAGAACAACATAAAGGAGGAAAAGTCCATTTGGTGCTCACAGTTTCAGAAGTCTCAGTCCATAAATGGCCAATTTCATAACTGTAGGCCTGAGGTGAGACAGAACTGCATGGCAGAAGGGTGTGGTGGAGAAAAGAAGCTCAGGATATGGCAATCAGGAAGCAAAGAAAGTTTTGCTCACCAGGGACAAAGTGTAAACAAAGTATAAACCCCAAAGGCACACTCCTACTGACCTATCTCCACTAGCTATATCCTACCTGCTTATAGTTACTGCCCAGTTAATCCACATCATTAACTTTTTGCATTGTCTCACACATGAGCTTTATGGGACACCTCATATGTAAACCATAACAGGGGGGAAATAATTTTTGCTTTCTGTTACTTTTTGAATGTAGCTGGAACCATGGAGTACCATAGAGAAAAAGATTGTAACTATGCACTAAATCCTTAACCTTTACCTCATGAGGTTGGAGGGAGCAAACTTGGGTCACTTAGGGAGGTCTAGCTCTGTAAATAAGAGGGAATACCAGGTAAATTCTAATAAAGAAAGGCATAAAAGGAGGAGAGGAAAAAGATGAATCAAAGGAGATAGAGAGGGGTATATGGAGCAAGAGGGACAATCTGGAAAGAGGGACATTGATAAAACAGTGAGCATTAATTTTCCTTTCCTGTGAGCCAGGAATGCTGAAAACACTTCATTTGTCCAGATCCTATAATGGGAATTTTTGCAACTCTCAATGGTGGCACCTAGAAATATAGTGGAAATTTCACTGATGAGCTTTAGTGGAAATATTCTGTTTATTCTGCTGCTGGGCATAAGGCCATGGACCTGACAGAAGAGGTGATGAGAGATGACAAAAACTGATTAAGATACTTAGACTATTTGTTGAAAGATGCTTTGGTGGGTTGAGAGAACTGTGGCTGGAAAGGAAGGCTTGAGCAAATTCATCATTTGGCCATTGAGAAAGAGATCGAGATCAACAGGGGGCATCACTTCAGAGGCTGATATGAACCTAGTGACAAAACCCTCATGTGATTTAGAACTGTGCTCCTGTAGCTTCAAAGTAGCTTGAAACAATGTTAATCCTGCATCCTTTGAGCTATGGGATAATGATGTCATAAAACATTAATAAAAATCCTCACAACCATCATCTGTCATAATTACATTTTATTGGTTAGAAGCACAAGAGGAAAAAGGCTTGCAGTGTTAAAGAGTTAATCATGCAAATTAAGAGATAAACTGAAGGTTAAATAAAAAGATAAAATGTTTTTGTAAAATGATAACAATTTTTTAAAGCATAAGCTCATTTCAGATAATTGACATAAGTTGATTTAGAGACAGAAAAGCTAGAATGTGATGGTGCAGAACAGAATTCATTAGAGAGGTTCCAATGAGGAAAAAAAGACATATAAACTCACCCTTATAAAAATTATAGTATTATTTTACTTTAAGTCATAAAATGATGGAACAGGAGGCCATAACCTCATTATTTCTATTATCTTTTCCTGTGAAGCTACACTTGAGAAATTCCTTGGAAGTTTATTTTTACATGAAAGGCTCATATGTTAATACTATCATACTTTCTTTCCTGTAAAAAGCTCTCAAAGTTAATAATGTAGAAAAGCAAAATATTAGTTAAAATATTTTTGAGCATCATAACAAATGTTCTTACACTTAGATAAAGAAAAAAATTTCAGAAGGAACTAAAAACCAAGATTGTACCAGTTAACTAGGAAACAGAAATCTGAAACAGAGGAAACAGGATAGTAAAAAGAGATAAACCATACCTGCCACAGATCTCTACGTCCAATTAACCAATGTCATTAAGAAAGCCAAAGTTAGGGGCTGCAGTGGTAGAGCACTTGTCTAGCATATGTAAAGCACTGGGGATTGAACTCAGGGGCACTCAACCACTGAGCCACATCCCCAGCCCTATTTTGTGTTTTATGTAGAGACAGGGTTTCGCTGAGTTGCTTAGCACCTCGCCGTTGCAGAGGCTGGCTTTGAACTTGTGACTCTCCTGTCTCAGCCTCCCTAAGTGCTGGGATTACAGGCTTGAGCCACAGAGCCTGGCTTAATAAAGACTTTTAAATGACAGTTTTCCATGTGTTAGGCTTTGTGTTGGGTACTACTAAGACAGAGAAATCAGGCTAGGTCTGTTGCCTTGAGGAGCACCTCAAAGTTTGATAGGGAAGAATGAAGAAAAAGATTTTATCAAGAAAATGTGATGAATAGACAGAAGTTAGGTTGAGCTCAACATAATTGGCTTTGGAATCTATTAAGTCAACCCAGAACTAAATCATAGCCCTGCAATTTACTAGCAGTGTCCTCTTGGGTCAATTAATGTCACAAAGCCCTGGGCAAATAAACAAACTCAACCTCATAACATTTTGCAAGATTAAGTGAAAGAATAGAGTCTAGCATCCAGTAAATATCTAATTAATACTAACAATAACAACATAATTCTGATGCTGATTATTGCCTAGTAGCAGCCATGGTATAGTTAGGTATTGGGTATGTTTTGAGAATTCCTATTTCAGACTGCTTGTTAGAATTGAAAGGGATGGCACCAAGTAATGCCAAGAGAGTGTTTCAGGAGATACAAAGGTCTGGAGTGAAGAGACTTGTCTAATGTACTGGAAAGTGTTAATAATGGTAGGAGAAAAATAGTAAGAAAGGACGGATGGGTATTGCTAAAAATATTGGACATCATACTGAAAGCTCTACTGAGTTATTAAAAAAATGTTAAACAGAGGAATGACAAGAATAGATTAGTGATTTAGAAAGATGATTTGGTAATAATTTAAAGTTATTTAGAACAGAAATTAGGAGGGAAAATGGGTGGAAGACTGACCAGTTGGAGAGCTGATGCCTTCATGATGAACTAATAATGACCATACTACTGATAGTGGCAGTGGACTGGAGGGGGACAGAGGGATTTAAGAGATATTCAGACTTTGAACTGAGAAATATTAGTGACCAACTAAACAAGAAGAAAAAGTACAAGTCAAGCTTTGTGTATTGGGAAGCAGATGTGAAAAAAGAGTGATGGTATTCACTGGAAATATTAATAAGAAAGCAAAAGCAGGTCTGGAATACGTGTGACTTTAGTCTAACGAGTCTTAGATAGTTTCATAGGAAACTCAAAGCAGGAAGATCTGTATGGAGGCAGAAATTTTAGAGATGACCCCCAGAATGAGAAGATAGATGTCCACAAATCACTAGATAGTTCACAATGTTTTCCCTTAGATATAAGCAACTTTGCAAGATGAGAAATATGGAATAATATAAGCACATTGAGTATATACTTACCCTAGTATGGCCAGTCATGAATCCTGTGTGCCCCCATACCCCACTGGGTGAAAGTGATACTTTCATAGTTTTCATTAGAAGCACAACTGAGGACAGGGGAGCAGGTTCCTCTCCTGGGACACATTCTTCCACAATGGCACATTTATAACCATTTTAAAGGTAATATATCAATATGACAGATACTAATATTCTGATGAAAAGGATTCATTGTGACAGAAAGAATGTGAGGAACACAATAGTCAAGGTGCTATTATTGTAAATGTTATCTCTCCACCATTAATAAAGGTGGCAGAGTTCCAGGTGTTCTTGTTTTTTGACTCACATTTCTGCTTTCCAGATGTTAGGACCTGGTGGTGCCTTGGAGCAGTTCTATTCAGATCATGTGATACTGTCTCCAACAGTCCTATAACCTGGTGATAGGTAACTATTCCAGGCATTGGTGCTTAAACCAAGAACACCACATTCCAGAGGGAAAGGAATTAGCTGGGACAGAGTAAGCTGAAAGATGCAGTAAAAAACCTTGGGAAATAGAAAAGATTCCATGGGAGTTAACAGAGACTATAAATAACAAGAAGCTATGCAACAGAGAGTAGGTATGGTGTGAATAGCAAAAGCTTAAATCAGCTAGGAACAGGGGGAAGTTGAAACCCAGAGATGAGCCAATGAAGTTTTAGCTTTCTGACCCCTCAACTCTATGAGCATCTCATAAGGTACTACTCCTCAACACTAGCAATGTGTTCCCAGAGTATGAGTTTTATAAAAAACTATTATTTATTCATTGAAGAAATAAAATATTTATATCACAATTAGTTAAATCTTCCATCTCCCTCTGTTTCAGTGTTCCCTTCATTCTATTTTATTCCTGGTCAAGTTCCACTGTAGTGATCATGAGCATTTTTTGACATCCGGTTGGAGAAGGTTGAAATGGGAGTAGATTTAGTTTGGATCTGGTGAGGTGTATTTATGTTCACAGTTACTTCAGGATATAGTTCAGTTAATTCTTAGCTGTTCTAGGTTTCTAAAAATTCTCCAACTACCCACTACCTTGATTCATACAACATCATGATAACAATATATAGGGCCAGAGATCTTACTGGAATTTACTCTGATGTAAGGGGCACTAAACACCAGAAGTATGTGGAAAATGAACAGAAAGAAGGTTTGGAATGTATAGAACCAGATACTAGACTGGAAAATTCTTCCATTCATTAGACATATAAAACTTTTAAAGCTGAGGGTTTAGTTTTCACTGACACCAAATCAAAATGGAAATTTGCTACTGTTAGAAGCATATTCTATATACAATTACAAACACATCATACATTTAAAAATGGTAAGTACAAAATAAAATTTATTTGAATTCCTGTAAGGCATAAACTTATAGCAGTATTACAAAAAGCAATTATTCTGTAAGAGCATGTTATGAAAGACTTTTTTTTCTTCTTCTTTTTGGTACCAGGGATTGAATTCAAGGGTGCTTTACCACTGAGTTATATCCTCAGCTCTTTTTTTATATATATTTTTTAGTTGTTGATGGACCTTTATTTTTTATTTATTTATATGTGGTGCTGAGGATCGAACCCAGTGCCTCAAGTATGCTAGGCAAGCGCTCTACCACCGAGCCATCATCCCAGCCCCTATCCTCAGCTCTTTTTATTTTTTATTTTGAAATAGGGTCTTACTAAGTGCTTAGGGCTTCATTAAGTTGCTGAGGCTGGCCTTGAACCTGTGATCCTCCTGCCTCAGCCTCTCAAGTCGATGGGATTAGAAGCTTGTACCACTGCACCCAGCTTATGAAACATCATGATAAAGGCTTTCTAAATTTGACAATAATCCTAAAAATTTACATGACATTACCAATACTGAGTACTAAAGTTAAAAGATACATCAAAAAGTACTAAAAAAATTGTTTTGATTAACAATATTGGAGAAAATATTGGCTTACATTTCTATGCTTGCTTTAAAATATATTACCAACTTGTTGAAATATTACAGGGTTATCCATGAACGTACAACCCACATACATGGAACAAGAATTATAGAGGTAGGTCAACACTAATAAAAAAGTTGCTTTTGTGCCATAACTTAAAGGCTTTGAAAAGAAGGAGGTACTGGAGATAAATTTAAGGCATAGTGGAAGATGCCATCTTGCACCTAATAGCCAAAAATCACATTTTATTTCAAAGTATAGCATTCTGATCAACTATCACTACTTATAGCACTACAGTGTATATAACTAATTTTTTGGTCATTGTTATTGCAGTTATTGATGTATAAGCAGAGTTATATCCTGAATAAGGGAGTTTGTTATAAGAACTCTGTGGGCTGGAACTTAAACTAGGAAATCTATCAGGGGCCAACGCAACTTTACAAAACCTTGGTTTCCCTGTCTCAGAGCAAGCCAGCTCCATGGCAAGGAGTTCCTCAAGTTTTCTTTTTTATGTTTTTATATAAACTTTGATCATTAACTACATCCATTTTAAAAGTTATCAGATAGAATATTCTAAAATGGGAATTTAAATATTAAGTCAACAGTTGTAAGTGGATAGAACTACAGGCAGTAATAGTCTCCTTCACTACTTAAGTTTATGAATTATCTCAGGGCAAAGGCTGCTCTGCTTTCTTCAGCTCTTATTCTGCAAACCTGTCTGCTTTCTGACAGCCCAGAATGTACCAGATCCATCTCTGTAACTCCAGGATCACTCTATCTAGCACAAAAGTGGTCCTACAGTGTATGTTTGTTGAACTGAATTTCCTTACCCTGACACTTCTCCAACATTTAATCTTCAGATTGTAGCCCTGAATAAAGTAGCTTATCATTTTATTATTTTACATTGTACCATTTACTTTATCACTTGATTTCACTCTGTGGTATCTAACACAATACCTCACATATAATGACCACTCATTAATATTTGTCAAATGAACAAATAGTGAATGAACTTTCTGTAGATGAAGGGGATTGGATTTCTTTATCCTTACTGTACATCAGATTAGATTACAGCTAGTAAGCCCATCAAAATCTTCCCAGTAAAACAACCTTTTAGGTCTCACCAAGTCTGACTATGCCTATACCTCTAATCATTGCTAACAGAATGAAAAATATAAATGAGGACACAGATCATCATCTTAACCTGTGCAAAACATAGTAAGAATAAGTTTTATGTGAAAGACATGGTTTTATGGTAAAATGTGAAAAGTTAAATGGGCCTTGGATCATTTAATATTCAAATGTGGGAACTTGGGTTTTGGCTCAGTGATAGAGCACTTGCCTAGCACACGTGAAGCACTGGGTTAGATTCCCAGCACCAAATAACAAAATAAATAAACAAGATAAATGTATCGCATTCATCTATAACTAAAAATTTAAAAACATATCTAAATGTGTATTATGACTTTTTAAGAGGAGTGACAGACTATGCAGACTTTTCCAAATTTAATTAATATTAATCACTGGATTGATGGTCTAAAGAGAAAAAACCTGATGTAGAACAAAGTAAAGAAAAGCCTGCATACATCTACTATATGATGAACACACAAGTTTTCAGGTCATTCTTAGCGCGAAGAAAAACACTTTAGGTTATTTTAACTTGATATGATCTCATACTTTTATTTTATCATAATGAAAACATTATTTTATTCTGACACTTTATGGGAGGATATATGGGTCAGTAGCAAAGTAATTCAACCACACATATGTTATATGAAGCATCAGGGTATGCGTTGAGAGTCTACCATTTAATGTGAATGAGCAGTCTGATTCCACTTAATTTGAGAAATTTAGTAAGATGATAGTCTATTGTGAATCTGATGGAGGGTGTTGAAAACCAATACCATAAAGCCAGCTGTTAGATTGAATATATTTTCAGTGTCATTTTACATTTGCAATTGCATCTTGATGTACACCGCCCAAGCAAGACAGTACTGAATTGCTCCAGGGGTCTTTAAAATGTACACACCTCATTATGGACATTAGCCTCTAAAATGTTCCATCTTTATGGAGGCTGGAAGAAAGCATCAAGTTGAATCCAGAGAGGTTTATTCGGTGATGAATGACCTCAAGACATCTGGAAATCCAGTTTGGAGTAGGACAATGGGGTATAGATGCTTACCCAACCTTTTTGGAAGTTAAGAAAATATAGGAAACACTAAACTCTGAACTATTTAAATGAATGTATTTCATTAAACTTTTTTTTCTTCACATATTTCAGCATCTGAAATTGAGATCTATCTTATAATCCAGTGGCATCTAGCAATAAGTTTTGTGAATTCAGACTAAAAACCTGTATCTTACTGGTTTAAATTATTAGAGGAGAATTTTTTTCCCTTCCTCTACTAGTGCCAATGTTGGGAAATGCAAGTTTCCTTGCTGTTCCTTTGTACATAGTAGTTTTGCTTATTTGCTTCATTCACTCGTACATAAAGGTTTAGCCTTATTAAGTGCAAGTCTATTATTAGATAGACATTTTGAACTTTTTTTTTTTCCTGTTTGGAGGGCACATATTATAATGAGGCATCTATCATCAATACCTTATGGATCTAATGGCATCATGGGCTCAAGAAATATGGTATTCATAAAATTCAGAGAATTTTCCCCTTTCTCCTCCTGGAAAGGGCAACACCAAAATACAAAATTTCCTTCTGGGATGATAATATCACATTGGAAAGGAAGCAAGGCACTTTTCAACTTTGACTATGTTCATAACTTAATTTCACAGACTACTGGGAAATCATTTCAAGAACAACACCTGTGGACAAGGGTAAAAGAGTAGGGAAGGAGAGGAAATAGAAGTTGGATAAGAAATCTAAATAAGCCTAAACTTAGTGATAATGTCTAATTTATGCATTTGGGTTGAAAAATAACACATCCCAGGATCACTGTGAATGGCCTGGCATGAAAACAAAAGTTATCATCAGGGATTCTGCTATAGTCAACAAACCTGATCAGTAAAATACAAATAGGCACAACACACATTGCTTAGGACACTTTTTCAGGAATGTGCTGAGTTCTGATGTTTATGATTTAAAAGTGACAAAATGAAATTTTAAAGCTTCTTTTTTAGAGTCTTTGAAAAACGTGAGTGATTAAGCCTGATGATTAAGATTGTCATTGGCACAGAAAGGGTCTATTTTGTGCAAGGGACACAGTTTTTTTAAGCACATAAAGACTGGCACACTATTTGCATCAAGCAATGTTAATATCAAGCTAAACTCTGCAGCACAAAGAGATTTAGGTTTTCTGGATTAATTGTAAAACTTCCTCTGCATTAAATCAGAATCCAATTTTGTATTGGATTAGTTCTGGAGGAGCATCCAGACATGCCAGGATTCCATCTCCAGTAGCACAAAAACAAAAACAAAATCATAAACAACAACAAAAAAAAACAAAACCCAAACTGCATGCTGCAAACTTCTGACTACTTCCATACTGAGCTAACTATCTACAGCCATGGGCAGCATCTGGCTTGGCATCACTGGAACTGTGGAAGGGCAGAAACACCTCAGAAGTAGGCTGACAGTTTATTGGAAAGGACAGGAGTGCTCTTGAGGCAGCAGGAAGTAAGATCTTCTCTGCCTCGTGGGTTACAGTAGATAACCTATCAATGTCCTCCTTGGAGGCAAGATACAGTCTCAAGAATTCCCAGCCATGGTGGTCTAATTCAAATGCTGAGCAGCATCAAAGATTTTTTTCTAGAGAAAGGCCAGTCTGAAAAAGTAAGTAACTCGAGGGACATCTGGAGAGCAGAAGACAGCGTACAGAGTCTTGCACTTCCTCTTTGATGTACACATCACCTATACAGAAAAACGGCACACTTGTAAATTTTAGTTTAGTTTCTAGCATAGCACTCATCCAACAGGCATCTGTGCCACAGACCCTAAGAAACTAAAATGTGTCCACTTAAACCACGCTGAATCAAGACTAGTTAAACTATGCTTTCCACTGTTGTTCAGCTTAAGTGCACAGGCTCAGAGCTCTTTGCTTGCTTGTTGAGAAGTACAGGTCTGAACTGACCCAGTTCAGGATGTACTTTGATGTAGGGCTGCTTCAGAGGCATCAGAACTGATTTGGCACTGACTTTCCAACAATGCAGCCATTTAATTTTGTCAAATAAATGCACTGTCAAGAAGTGGGTCAATTTCCATTAGGTCACTTAATATGCAAAAGCAAAAAGTGCAAATTTCAAAGTTTGCACTTTTTAGAGAATAGGTGTAGTCTAACCACTTTTTGCCTCTAAATGATCTCATTCCTCAATGGATGAAATTTCTGAATAAAGCATGAGAATTTAATCCTACCGTTAATGCTGTATGCTTAGGTCAAGATCTTGCCTCGCGACAACCAATACTCATGCTTATCATTTATCTCTAGCAGAAAAAAAAAAAAGATTTAAAGCCACAAGTGGTCACTTGCCTCATTTCTATAAAACCTGAGTAAATTTAATCTTTCTTCCTGTGAAGAGTGTTTTGAAATGCAGTTTACAAATCTTAGTGTTGCTTTTCCATGACATAATGTAGGAAAGCTGAAATAACACTCACAGGTCTAGAAACAGCTTAAGGACAAAGCAGGAGTAAAGAGGCACTCTGAATCCTGTGACAGATATGTCCTGGCAAATGCACTATTTACCAAGCTGGGATATCAAACCTCAGAGTAAGTGATAAACAATGACTTAGAACTGAGGTTTCCAAGAGTCTTTGTGAGTTACCCTCTCTGACAAATGCTGACTCGCTAACACTCTTACGAAACAACCGAAGAAACAGACTGGGCTCGGCAGCCTTTCAGCTTTTCCCACAGCCCTATTTATAACTGAACATAATGGGAAGTTTTCTCTTGGCAAAAAAGCTGATTAAGTGTTCCATTTAATAGTATAATGCAAAGAATGCTTTCTTTTGCTTCAGATCTGCTGTTCTCTTACCATCCTATGCTGTTTAAAATGGGGATTTTGTAACTATTTTCTGGGTTGATGTGCCTTTATGGTGAAAGTAATCTCAAGATACAGAATGAATGATTGAATTCATGGTAAATTTCCAATCAATTTTCTTTTATCTACACTTAAGGCCTTTATTTTAGCTCAATGTCTATATTTTGGTAATGTAAATATGGACTTTCTGTGATAAATTTAAAGCAGAATAGATCATAACAACTTCTTACTCTCTCTCCTCTTTCTCACAGAACAGGTCCTTTCACTTATATCGCTATTCTTTTTTCTTTTCCCCACATCTCTAAAGTCAGGAATATTGCATTCATTCAACAAAAACATCTGAAAAGCAATAAGGGACTTACTGGGGTACAGAACTTAACAAATTATGCTGTAGATAGACTTGGCTATTGGAATTGAGGATCTTAGCTGCTTTACAAACCACATAGGTTTTAGAAACTTTTTATTCTTTTTACCAATCAATTTCAGGATTTAAGACGATGTGACCCCCAGCAGATTTATATTGTTCAACAGTCCATTCAATAGTTTTGCATCTTTTCCTTCTAATTTTTAAATTTCTTGTCCTAGTTATACTTTCAAAGCTGAAGCAATTGTGTCTATATAGCTCTGCTGCCCCATGTAATACTCTTTTTATACCAGGCTACATTTTCCACCCAAACAGGACAGCCACTAATTAAAGGCTTTACTTTCCATGTTCATCATCTGCAATGCCTTTAGCTGGAACAAAGAAACAAAACAGAAATTGGATTCACATTGGCTTACACATGGGAATACCTGTTTACTAACCAGGAGTCACAGGCAGAGGGGCTTCAGAGTCCATTTATTTCACAGATTAACAATGTCTCCAAGGGATTTGCTTCTTTTCTCTGTCTACATTGTTGGCTGTTGGTTTCCTTCCAAGCCTAGTTCTTTTCAAGGTTGTAGTATGACTGCCAGGAATACTGGGGCATTTCACAAGAGAGGGAGACTACCTTTCTGCATTTCTCTTACAAGAAATTGCCATTTCTAGAAGCCCCTAGAGAGTTTCTCCGCACATCTCTTCCACCACTGTTGGCTCAGTCCCTCCTACTTCCTACCAGACACCAGCAAAGGGATGTTAGGATGTTAAAAGTCAACTTCAATGCTTGCCACACTGTCTTCCGTGACATTTTACTAATTTGGATGAATGCAAGACACAGGGGAAAATAGAGGGAAATGAGACTAAGATGATTACCTTGGGGGCATCCATTATACCAGCTTGCCCAGCACTGAGGGTTTCCCAGGACATGACACTTTTCATGCTAAAACTTGATGAGTCTTGAGGAAACTGGGATAGCTTGTTATTATTCTAGGTGCCCTTTACTTTCATCCCAGATCCAAACTATCATGTGCTCTCCTGAATAGGAAGAAGTAATGCATTCCCAGGCAATTAAGTGAAATGCAATAGCACTTTTTAGTGTCCAAATTAAAATTCTAATAAAAAATTTAAAAAGCATTCTATGTATGTGTCAACTGTAGTAATAATTTTGTCATATATGTATATTATGGGTTCACAGACTTTGTGAGTTGGGGCAAATGTCATCGGTTCCTTGTTTAGTTACCTCCTCATTCATTCATTTATTCACTCAGTAGAATGGGATACTCAAAACAGAAGCCCTTTCTAAAAGTAGACCATAAGCACTCTAAGAGGGAAGTTACGTGTCCCCTGCACATAGCAGTATGTCTGGAAAATGACATGTGCTCAGTAAGTATTGTCCTGAATTGAGCGGGCAAATGTAGAAAAAGGTAAATCATCCTCTTGCCTTAGATGCCACTTGAAACAGCCCTGGCGTAGCCTAAGACTGGCAGAGACAAAGACCTGGTTTTCAATTGGGAAAGGAAAGGAGGCACCAGAGTATAGGTAGGTGAAGAAAAGGAACGAAGATTGATATTTCCTACTCTGACTCATAGTGAAAAGAGTGTTTTCCCCGTGTAATGTTGTCTTAACATGTAGCCTGGAATGGAAACCTAGGATGCCACGGCCAGTGGTCGAAGTTCAAAACTGGCAAACAACAGAGAGGAAGACAAGGGCTGCCAGCAGGGAAAAAAAAGTCAGAATACCAAGGAAAACCAAGGAAAGTGGAATAGGAGGGTGTTTGCAGGGCAGGGCAGGCCAAGGCACAGCATAGGGTTAAGGAAAGCAAACTTTATTTGAGAGCAGGCCAGAAGGTGCCACTGTGTGCAAGACAAGCTCTGGACCACAGAAGGCTTATTAAACAACCTATCACCCTGTTCTTTGTTGCAGTACCACAAAACTAGGCTAGTGAATGCCCCCTTATTAAAAACATTACTAGGAGCGACATGTTGACAATGTTATATAGTTTAAATGTTTTTACGTACATTACATCATTTTGGTCTTTACAACAAACTGTGAGGTAGTGGCACTGATGTTGCTAATTATATTTGTAACAAGTAAAGAAATTTAACACAGAGAATTTAAATGACTTGTCCAAAGCTAATCCAGAACTTGAACCCAAATCATCTGAATCTTGGTCACTGTCTTTTCTGCTGATCCACAGTCTCTTTCTAATTAAAAGATATTTTTAAGAACACAAGAAAATTGGTCTTTAAGACAGAAATGTGCATATTAAGCATGAGAATAATTCTTGTGCCAATACTTATGATGGCCAGAGACGCTCACATTTTGATTCTTTATATCTGATTTTTTAATAAGGTTTTCTTGCAAGAAAGGTCCAAATATTCTTCATACAAAGTTGGCTTTTTCTTTTCTTTTTTCTTTTTTTAAACTTGAGTAATATCCTTTCAGTATTTGCGTTTGGGAAGGATTAAAATATTTCTATGAAAACATTTCTACTTTTGCTAAAAGAAAACAGTTGGAGTTTTAAACTTCTCTCATGAAGAGACTATACTCTTTGCTAAGGACCATCAAGCCAAAATTTCTAGTAAACCTGGAATCATGATAATTTTTTTGTGGCCAGTCCTAGCATGCACACAATAAAATTCCATTTGTCTTTTGAGTTTCTTCTACTAGGTTTCATTAATCATAACAGGGATATTTGAAAGAAAGAAGTATCTCATTAGAACCATTTTGTTCATCTAAGTGTAAAAGAAATGTTAACAATGAATCATGCAAAAATAATGAGCTAGAGTAATTTCTCTTGGGAGTTAAGAAAACCACTTTCAGGATGTCTGTCTACAACACTGACCAACTATACTTTGTAACATCTTGCCTGGTACTCATAATTTTAATTACTGAATTCTAGTAATATATTCTAAATGAACATAATTTTACAAGTTTGTCAAACTATCTCAGCAAGGTAAAAAGTTTATCTAGTCATTATTTTGAAAAGATTTTTAAAATCTGAAAAGGCAAAGAATATAGATTTGAAAACATCAGAGTTTTGACAGGGAAAAGGTATAAAAATGACCCAGGTCAGGTATCAAAAGTGCCCCTCATATTTCAGGTCAGACAAAATAAATGAATTCCTCACCTCCAGGCACAAGGCATGGTTTTGCTGTTATTAAATAGCAATGGTGTGAATCGACAAGAGACCCAACTCACTCATGACTGCCAGGATGAAGGGCTCATGTAGATCGTTCATCTTACAACCAAAGCAATCATTTCCGTTAGATGACCCCATCATCCAGCCTATAGTTAACCACCATAAACAAATTAACACCTCCGGTATCTCAGCATACACTGCTATCCAGCGTTGTTTATCTTGGAGCTCTCCCTTGGATAGCCTTGCTTACATTAGTAAACGTTCAAGCTCTGTGGGTGCTCCATTGTGAGTGGCTGGAGGTTTTATATATTTATCTGTGTGCTACAGTGGACCCTGCGTTGTGTCCCGAACACAGGCACTCTGGCTTTCCTCCTTGAAGGCCTGGGGAGGATTTCTCCTGAGTTATTCCTGCTGGGAGTTTGTCAACACTCCCCAGAGGATTAGAGTTAGTCCTAGTGCAGCTGATTGTTCCAGCATGTGGTCTGCACTCTGACACTCCAGATGTTTACCACTAGTAAGGCATCTCATGTTTATCATAGTACTGGATGTACACAAGGGGCCACTGCCTGAAAGACAGTCCAGCAAATTCAGATCAATTTAGAACCCAATACCACAGACTGTCTTTGTCCACCTATGATGCTACTTGTCTGCCCTGAAAACATTGCGCATCTCATTGCGAAAATTACTGTGTCTCCTACTTGAGATAACCGACCCCTCTGTTTCAGTGCTTCATTATGCAGGAGAAAAACCATTTCCTCATCCCTGTACCAGAAATGCTTGCCTTGAACATTTTGTTTTTTTCCTTGATCTCATGGATACTATGAATCATGTAACTCTCTCTTGTCTCACTCACCCTTTTTTGCATTAGCTTGCTAGTCTAGAGTTAAATTTACTTCCCTCTTCTAACAAATATACAGGACCTCATGACAGATATTTTGCAAATGCTGGCTTAAAGATTTTGATTCTGATTTCCAATAGCTCAAACTTTGTTGTGTACTTGTTTATGATTTATGTTTTATTGCAATTATTCTTTAGTATTCTCTTCTGGAAAAGTGCAAGTTGAACACAGAAGATCAGAGCTCTGACCATAAAGATACAATTTTTGACTCTCTGTGAAGAGTCCTAAAGCAACTGTCTCTAAAGACAGGCTCTTAAAAATTACAATTTTTTAATATAAGATCGTAATTTCAATTATTTTTTAGTTCATAGCATTTAACCTTCAACAATAATATGATGGTAATTTGTGTCTTTATTTGTACTCACCAAAAATTAACTTGTGTGTTCACAGACTAATATGCTAATGAGAACAACATGTGACATAAAATATTTTTTCTCTCTTTGGTTTGTTGTGAGGTTTTATCTCCTCATATTGCAGGGGAACTCCCTACCCTTAGGGTCTATGATGCAGGTTTGGCTATGAGAGTTATGGAATTCAATTTCTAATAAGAAATACAATGTAATCCACCTACGTCTGGATGAAACGATTCAATGAATAGGATGTAGGACAGCTATTCTGAGAGGAGAGAAGGGTGAACAGGGTGAGACTCTCCCTTATATTTCTCAGTACCCTTGTACAATTTTAAAATTGGTGACTAGACTTTACTTGGATTACATACATTAATCACTTTATATCTTCAAGAAGATAAAAAAAACAGTTATTATAGGAATCTATTGACATGACCAATATGTAGTCCTGAAGAGGTGTTTATGCTTCAACAATTAAGCAAAAAAATTTAAAACTCTGTTCAGTTAAAAAAGAAAAAAGAAATAGAAATGAGGATGACTGAAATAAAAAGAGGGGGCCTGCTTCTACAGGGGTACCTCGCTCCAACGCCCACCCAACCAGGCAGGGCCCCTAGCAGTTGCTCCCGTGGACACACGGCCCCAGCCGCTAGCCACTTGGGTGCCCAAATTCAGGGTAAGAGTCGCTCCAGAGACCCCAGCGGAGACAGCCCGCCGCACTTCCGCTCCAGAGCTCCGGTGCACCGGCAGGAGCC